>CAWUFW010021162.1:0-128931 GCA_963921515.1 Calotriton arnoldi
GGACACAGCTGCAGCCAATTGGGGCAGCAGCGCTTTAAGAACCAGCGCAGACTCCCGCAGCGCGCGACGCGCGCGTGGACGAAGCACGGGCCCGGACCAAGGGCGGGCCCGTCTGAGCCCGTCCGAGACAGTAAGAGGCTGGGCTGGGCCATTCCCCTATGATTTTCCATCTTTTCTTGTTATTTCGTTCAAAACGGGACAAAGGCTGTATCTAATGTTATTACCCTGTTAATTCTTATTATTGTGGCCAGTGTTTGTCTAATATGAATAAGATAAAGTATGGTAAAGGCCCAAATGTTACCGGGACATTAGATGCATTCCTCCAAAGGGCAGAATCATGCCTGATAAATGAAATAAAATTGACTGAACGAAGACTTTCTTTAACACCGCAACCCTCTCGGAGCAGACTTTCTACTACACCTGTACTCACGGACCCAGCAACGATTATTAACAATGAGTCATTACCTTCATTGCATAGTACTCCGGCTCAAACAACAATAGATATAACATCTGACTCTGTTCTTATCTCTCCCCCGGATCGTGGTTTAAGCCCTGTTAGCTTAAAAGTTACTACTAGAGGACAAAAGGCCATACGCAAGCTAAATCATACTACTGATCCTGTCCGAAATAAAAGGAAAGGTAAAACCATTTTAAAACAGAGCAAACCTGCCCAAAAGGCAAAGGAGAGCAAGGTAAAACCAGTTGCTGATACGGGAGAATCCAATAAAGTCCCCCCGACTACTGCGAATTTGAGCGAGGCTGTCAAATCTGATGATAATGTTTTTGACAGGAATTTTTGGGGCAGACTTGAGATAATGCTATCAACCTTTTTAGAACCTATCATGCTAAAGGAAACTTCAGTGGAAGCTAGACTTTTAAAAATAGAGGAGCTGGCCGGCAGTACACTATCAGTAAAATCGATAGATAACACTAAAGCAAACGAAGTTAACCCATTAAACAGGGGGGTGGACACGGTTGTTGCTTCTACCATCATTCCCAAAGCTACCGCACTAACATCAAATAGGAGTAATACTCCCTATACGATCACCTCTAACACAGACAACTCATTGGCACGTGCTGGTCAGCACCCTAGTACAGGCAGACCCGCTATAACAGTTCCTATTAACCCTGCTGGCCCAGACAGGAGTATGCAGACTGAAGGGATGATAGATGGGAATAGGGTAACTAGGAAGGGCAGAGAACTACAAGAACAAAAAGATCAGTTTCATTGCCCTCCATCTAACCTACATCTGCCCCCAGAAGTGACTCCGTATACGGTAGTTCTGGTGAATGTTCCACCATTAATTAACAATGCTTTTGAGCACTGGTCGTCCTTAAAAAACAAGTCACTCCATTTTTTAGCCAGAAGAACGGGCTTAAGCAAGCCCCTTTTTAATGATTTTAAAATGGCGCGCAGGATTGCGTGGGTTGGCCCCTCAGTTAAATCTTTTGGTGGGGACTGCGTTGTACTAACATTTAAATCACCTTTATTGGCGCATACAATACTAGAAAGGGGCAATAGGGGACCTTCTGATCCCAACAACATAAACATAGTACCATTGGGATATTTTTATTGCTCCTTATATTCACCAATTCAACAGGGTTTTTCCGGCTGAGAGAGATAATTATCCTAGACTAAGACAGCCTAGTTATTCTGTTCCAGTTCATAATCGTTTTGATCCCCTGAACTTTATGGAAGATATCGATTGACTGGAGTCCAGAATTCATGTATTAAATAATTATCAGTCTAGCAGCTCAGAGTATAGGAGACATTGCAGGTCAATTTTAATGAGAAATGACGACCCTATATGTGGTCTTCATGTTAAGAAGGATAGTGATCTGGCTCTTGGGTCCTTGGAAACGATTGTGGAGACACAGGGTGATCGTTGTGATATTCTAAATGTCCCTTTTTCAATTAGTGACTTAAATGACTGTCTGACTGTTAACAGTAGACCTGAGGTACATGGACCCACGGGCCCACAGACAGAGGATCAAATTAATGTACAGGGCATTTTAACTGTCCCCTCTCTACCTATACTTGTAAACGAGGACCTTTCTAGTCCTGCTACACATTTTTGTAATAGCCCCCCTGACGTCAAACTTCCTCTTTGCAACATAGTGTCATGGAATATTGCGGGGATTCGTTCAAAGTTGAACGTTCAATTGTGGTGGGATTTTATCCTACAATTTGAGGTCCTGTGCCTTCAGGAGACTTGGTCTACGGACGTGATTCACCTGAATGGATATAGGACCTACCACACTCCAGCTGTGAATGTTCAGAGTGGACGGGCCAAGGGTGGTTTATGTACGTATATATCTAGTGGCCTAAACATAAGAAACATCACGATGCTTGCTAGCGATGATTATTATCATTTAGTTAGATTGGATCGTAACAAATCATCATCCATAGTTTTGGTCAACTTTTATAATAACATCCCCCTTGGGGAAGCGGGCACTGTTGTAAGAAAGATGTCCACTGAACTGAGATCAGCAGGTAAAACCATGGGCAAAGATATAACATATATATTAGCTGGGGATTTTAACTGTGCGTTATGTGAAAATGCTGATGATAATTTGTGTGGAGGCCTATGAGAGGTAGGTGCATGTTCATCTCACTTTAGGCATACCAGTTTGGGGGAGATGCTAAATGAATTTATTTTTAGCTTTGATCTGGGTTTTGCTAATGAAATTTGCCCTACACCAACCCCAATGCCATGGACATTCAATGGTAGAGGTCTTTGCTCCACTATAGACTTTATTTTAGTATCAAATAAATACGAACAAAGCTTACTTTCCTTTTGTGTCTCAGAGAACTCATTGAGTGATCATTTTCCCCTTTGTTTGACCATTAGGCTATCCTCTAGCAATATTTTTAGACTTAATGTCAATAACGATCGGTTGCTTGAAAATATAGCTATAGGTAGCACTAACGGGTACTCCCTTTGTTGGGCCATGGCTGATCAAGCTGCCATGACTAAAGCAGTGGTGGTCAAGTGCAAATCACAAATAGAGACGTGTTTGATTGAAACAGCGCCCCGATATAATTTTAAGCTCATTCATGGTAATAACCACTGCGATAAGAGAGTCCCTCGTAAGGCGCAAAAGGAGTAACAGCTCTCCTAAAGGGTGGTTTGATACAAGGTGCACTAAAGCGTACTCCCAGTTAAAGAAGGTACTCCACAAAATACCGAAAAATACTCTGGAAATAAGGTCAGCGAGAGAGGCATACAAACAAGCAGTAAGGGACAGAAAAAATGTCTTGAAGAGGGAAGCCTGGGAGGCTCTACACGCGGCCTCACTATCCAGAGATTCGGCGGCCTTCTGGAAGGTAATCCGGGCACCTTTCCTGACTACAGAGACCGGTCCCTCAATTGAGATAGCTATATCGGAAGAGCCCTGGCTTGGGCATTTTGCCCAAGTGTATAGGGGCGAGGATAACCCTGAGGGTGAGGGTTATCTTGATACCGAGGACACCCGAGCGTGTCGGGCGTTGGGACCAAATTATTACTCAAATCAGAAGGAATTGAGGTTTACCCTAGATGAAGTAAAGCGAGCTCTGGTTGCAAGTAAAGGTGGTAAGGCACCTGGTCCAGACGGGGTCCCCGTGGACATGTTTAAATCAAACGTCTCTCTATGGGGACCCCTACTGGTGCAGGTGCTCAACGCCAGCTGTAGCACTGATTTTCTACCCACGTGGGTTGAGTCTACTATTGTGCCCATTTTCAAGAAGGGGGATAGGCATGATCCTGGATGTTACAGACCAATCTCCCTGCTGGACGCCATAACAAAGGTAGTGGGTAGAATCGTCCTGGAACGTCTCCAGGACTGGGCTGATGAGAATTCTATCCTGTCAGACCTTCAGTATGGCTTCCGGATTGGTGTAGGGACTGTTCAACAGGGTATAAACCTTTCTCTTTTAGTGGGGAAGTACACCAGAGCAAAACAAGGGAACCTCTTTTTAGCATTTGTTGACCTCACAGCCGCATTTGATTGCGTGCGTCATACTAAGTTATGGTCAATATTAGAAGTCATGGGGGTTGATGTAAATATTATTTATTTTCTTAAACGTTTTTATAGTGATGCCAAAGCCCGTGTCCGCTGCGGGTTGAAGGGCGAGTGCACAACCACATTCCCAATCAGGAGCGGAGTCAGGCAGGGTTGTGTCCTGGCTCCGTTCATGTTTAATTTGTATATAAATGGATTGGGGGAGGCCCTTACCAAAGATAATCAGGACTTCCCTCAGGTGGCCGGCCGCTCTATTCCAGCCCTTCTGTACGCAGATGACGCGGTGCTGATGTCCCGTACACAAGTAGGTTTACAGCGTGTTTTGGATAGTTTTTCCCTTTTTATGCAAGACCTAGGTCTACGGGTAAACTCTTCCAAAACTTTTGTTATGCGGTGTGGCTCCAGAATAAAGAAGCATAAAGATATGTATGTGGCAGGACAAAAGATTGGGATTTCAAAGACTTTCTCTTACTTGGGCATTCTTTTTGCCCATAACGATACCTGGGTGCAAGCTACTGCAGCAAAAAAATTGGCACTTTTACGTACTACCTCCGCTCTTACTTCTTTTGCAAGAAAATTAGGCAAAAAAACCCCAGTGGAGCTTATTAAAATTTATAAGGCTAAATGTGTTTCAGCTGCAGTATATGGGAGCGGGGTTTGGGGGCATGCCGACCCGCTACCAATCCAGAGAGTAGAGAACTCCTTCCTAAGGTATATCCTTTCGGTTCTGAGTAGTACCTCAGCATGCATATGTCATGCTGAGTTAGGACTACCTTTTATATCAGATTTAATTAGGCTCGAGCCAGTCCTGTTATGGCACAGGCTCTGGACCAAAGAAGAGGCTAAACTGAATAGAGATATCCTTATTGACATCCTGAAATTGGAAGGTGCCGTGAGGATCCCTTGGATAAAATATGTCCGAAACTTTTTAAAGGATTTTGGCCATTCAGACTATTTCACTAATCCAACCACAATCAGGGCAATAACAAGGAAGGAATTAAAGCATGAGGGTATTCTCCATCTGGATATGATTAGAATGTCATCGGAGATATTAAAACCCACAGTCCTGCGCAATCAGTTGGTTTTAACTTCTTTTAATGTTCAACCCTACCTGACTTTTGTACCTAGTGCCCATGATAGGTTTTTATTAACTCGTTTTAGGCTGGGGATTTTCTATAGGCTGGTAACTTTCCCCACTGAGAATGATTGGTCTCAAAATCTCCAATTATGTCCCTGTGATAACATTTCCCCTCAATCTACGATACATGTTGCTTTGTTCTGTAGGTTTTATTCTGTACCTAGAGTGTTGGACTTGGCCCTTTTGCTCCTGAATTTTTCGCTTGTGTGACAAAATATGGTGTGTCTGAACAGAACATAACAAATGCTGTGTAATATGGTACACACTGTTAGCGCCGCCATTTTAGAAAAGCACTGTGGAAAAATGTCACTGTTAAAATGGACGCCATGCCTGCCTGCCCATGTGACGCCTGACTGAGGTGGGTTGGCAGCCTAGTGGTTTGTCCCCCAGCGCCCCCTGCTTTTGGAGGGAAGCGTCGCACCGAGGGTGCTCTACTCCTCCCCTGAACCAGTTAGAACCGGTTCCGGAGAGAACCTTCTAGCTGCCATGTGAGGAGACTGAGGCAGTGCAGAGCCTGGACTGAAGGGGAAGGGACCTTCTGCCAGGGAGACCGCCACATTGGGCCTGTGTGCTGGCCCCTGTACCCACCTACACCCCCTGTTGGCCCCAGGGCCAATGAAGAGACATTGCCGGAGTGGAGGCTGCTGTGCTGGCAGGATTGCCACCCTACCGGAGGATGACCGTTCTGAGGAGCTGCTGCTTCGGGACTGGTGAGCCGCCCTACTAGCCACTGATCTCGCCCTGCATTACATGTCTCTTGGCCTCTAGCGCCGGTGAGCGCTATATCTGCGGTGCCAGAAGAAGGGAGAGGGTGCCTGCAGCGCTGGATTGCCAGAGCGCTACTTACCCTGGGGGACCCTGGAGGTGGGAGCGCTGCCTGTGCCTGCCTGCATGAAGAGGAGGGCTGATGCCTGCACCCTAGCGCTGTGCCCTGGAGTCTGGAGAGCGCTGTAACCCCCTGAAGACCCTGTCTGCAAAGCGCTGTGGGGGACTGTGTAGCGCTAAGAAGGGGAGCGCTGCTCATGTGCTGCTGAGGGGAGCCGATTCCTCCAAGTGGCGGGTGCCCACCCCGCTGGTGTGCTTATACTAGGAGGGAGCCTACCCTCTGTGAGGAAAAGAGGTGTGTGGCTGAAGAAACGGGTGCCTACCCCGAAACTTGTCCTTGTTGGAAGGCGGGAGCCCACCCGCGCTTCTGACGTGCCCAGGATCACCGCCGCGGCCGTGAGGGGAAGCGCTGACAAGGAGAGCGGGAGCCCACCCCGCATTTGTGGTCCTTCGCGGGTGCCCACCCGCGTTATTACTGTTAACATACAGCGGGAGCCTACCCGCGTGTGTGCTTGTGCTAGGAGGGAGCCTACCCCTCTGTGAGGAGAAGAAGAGTTGCCTGGAATCACCGCCGGCCGGGAGACCCAGGAGGCGCTGCGCGGGCTTCCCGTGACGTCAGGGAGCCGCGCTGGTATTGGCGCTGGTGAGAGCGCCTGAGAAGTCCGCCCGCAAGCGAGGAAGTCGAGGAGGCCGTCGGGAGCCTCGCGGGCTCCGCATCAACGTCCCGGGTCCCAGGAGGGGCCCGGGTGAAGGACGGAGGAGAGTGGGACGAGGCGGGAGCCTACCCCGCCTCGTGTGAGGACGCCGGGGTGAAGAGGAGGAGTGCTGTCAGGAGCCTCGCGGGCTCCGTGCTGAAGCCCGGGCCCCACGAGGGAGGCCCGGGTGAAGAGAGAGGCCAGCGGCTGCGTGGAGCGTCAGCCGCCTACCGAGGAAGCCGAAGGAGCAGACCGAGGAGTCCTCCAGTGAGCCCGGTGAGTGAGGGGCTCTGGGGGCATCGCGGAGGAGTGAGGGCTCCAAGGGGGCCCGTGTGGACGCCCTGCACAGCTGCCCCGCCTGACAGTGGGCAGCTGCATCGACGAGGAGGAGAGGTCTAAAGGGAGAGGCGGCCGATGGCAATGCGGGGCTCCCGTGAGTGAAGGAAGCCCGCGTGCAGAAAGAGCGCAGCGAGCCGCCGGAGGACGCCCGCAATAGTCCTGGTGAGTGTGGGACTCATTGGGGTGTGCTGATTGTCGAGGGAGCAACGGGCACATTGTCGGTGCCCGCCCCCTGTGGCCCGGCTCAGAAGGCCGTGTGGCCTCGGTTCTCCAGCTGCCCCGCCTGGCAGTGGGCAGCTGCAACCTGCAGCTAGTACTCTGTAAGGGGGTGTGTCGGGGCATATTGCCGGTGCCCGCCCCCGGGACCAGTACTCTTTCTGCACTGAGGGGTTCTATTACCAAGGCCAGAGGAGGGACTCCACCGTGGCCTGTGACTTTGGGCCTCTCTAAAGTCTCAGCTAGGCTTGTCCCCCCTGTATGGTATGACCTGCCTGCATTAAGCCCTAATTGAGGGTAATGTTACCTGTCTTGCCTGTCACTGCCACAGGAATGTGTACCGGTATTTCCCCACTGTAGGATCAGGCTCCCTCGCCGTAAGCTGTGCTTAGAGGTGCTATTGGTGGGGTCTTTATGTGATTTCGCTTAGGCTCGTGAACCTGCCTGAGGAGGCTTATTGATGAAAATGTTACGTAATGTATTGTAGGATGCCTAATGCCGCCCTTATGTTTATGGTTATGCCCCTGCGTGATGAGTTGACCTGCCTACCCGGACTCATAGGGAGGCACCTTATGCCTGCAGTGATGTTTCATGCCGATGAGGTTTATGCCTTTTGATGTACCTAACCGGCTTTTAGGCCAACCGGCCTGTGTTTTATGAGAAGGTATATGTCCATGCCTCATGTTTTCAGGCTACTGCACGGATGCTTTATTCCTACGTCTATTGGTTCCAGTGAACTCACACATTTATCCTGTACTTATAATGATTCTGGCAGCGACCCGATTGGCGCTGCCCTGTACATAGTCCCCACTGTTTTATGTATACCGGGTGCCGGTTGGCGCCGTGTTACCCATGTGGTTTACCATCTGCTAAGCTGTTGCCCAATACAGATGCTAATTTTCTTACTCCAACTGGTGTAGTCTCCTTTTTGTAGTGTGCCTGGTGTGTCGCCTGTGTGTGCTGCGCGGATGCTTTACACATTTCCTCTGGAGTTTGGCCTGCCCGCTCTGCACCACGCTACCCCGTTTCCAACATTTTGGTGCTCAGCGGTGGGATAGGACTTGTGTTTGCGCAGTACCACAGCGGCAACTGGTTGCACTACAAAGGGTGCACCTGAGAGTAATCGCAGATGTGGGGACTGTTTTCCTGATTGTACTTGCCTCCTAAAAGTGTTGTGTTGGGGATTGTGTCTCCCTGTTGCGCTGTGGGTGGTGTATCCCGGGTGTATCTCACCAGGATGGGGTTAACCTACGACGAGGATTGCGTGGGGGAGTACACCGAGCAGGAGGTGATAGACCTCTGCCGAGAGAGAGGGATACCCACGGTAGGCAACACCCGGAGGAAGTTGTTCCTCTATGAGGCCCTGAAAAGGGGGGAACCGTTAGAGCCCCACGGGGACCTTTCCGATTACCCCTCGGCATATTTAAGGGATGGATTTGGTAGAGACCGTGAGGAGGACTCTGAGAGTGAGAGGTCCCAGTCCATAACCCTGGAGGGTGGTGACTTTGAGGAGGAAGAGGATGTGAGGGCAGAGACACCGGTAGCGAGGGAGGACACCATAGACAGGGAGTCCCGTGCTGGGTCCAGCCCCAGGGGCACTGCCCCACCCCTTTCCCTGTCCCCAGAAGAGTGGGTAGATAGGAGGGAAGAAAGGGAGTATCAGCTGGCGCTGGAAAGGCTCAGAGTGGAGCTAGCGCAGCTGAGGGTTGAGGAAAAAGGCTAGAGACCGAGAGGGTCCTAGCACAGGAGAGGATGGCTAAGGCGGAGAGGGCCTTCGCCAGGGAGAGACTAGCTCAGGTGGGTAGGTTGTCCCCTGAGAGTGGTGTCTGTGGCCTGGATTCACCAGTGAGGTGGGATCCAGTGGTGGCAGCGAGAGTGAAGCCAGTGCAGGAAGTCCCACTCCCAGAGCCCGGGAGATGGTGCCTGATCCCCAGGAGGAGGGGGACAGGTTGGAGTTCAAGGGCAGGGGAAAACTGTCCCATCAGTCTTGGGGGAGTATGTGGACGGGTGTTGGACTGCACTGGAGGAGTGGATGGTGGGTGGCGCGGTGACAGATGGGGAAGAGCTGTTCCGCCTGATTATCAGGGAGCATGTGCTCAAGAGTTGTTTTCCCGGGTTGCGCCACCACCTGTTGCAGTGTGGGCTCTCCGACCCCAGGGAGCTTGCACGGGAGGCAGACCTTTGGGTGAGTGCCAGAGAGTCTGAGAGGGCAGTGGGGAGTGATCCTGAAGGGAGTGGTGCAGGGATCTTCCAACCCAGCGAGGTGGGAGAGGTGGAGAATAGCCCAGCTAGGTCCCAGGATAGTGAGAGGGTTGTAGGGCCTCACATCCTATCTATAGGAAGGAGTGAGACGGGGAGGTGTCCCGAGGTGCCCCAACCGCAGTCTCAGGGCCTGGAGAGTTCCATAAGAGAACCCCAGGTTGGGAGCCTAGGCTGTCCCGATGGGCCGTCACTGGAAGGGGATCCCCCAGTGTCAGGAGAACCCGGGGCGTCTGTATTCAGAGCTCCAGGGGTTCTGGGGTCTGCTCAGCCACTGGGTTTAGATCCTGGGCTGGGGTGCCAGGGGCAGGGATTGCCTGACCTGGCAGGAGGGACGTCTGTAACCAGTGTCCCTCCGGAACTGACTTCCAGGGGTACTTCTCCAGGTGGGAGGGTGCGGAACTCTGGAAGGGGGTGCCGAGGGAGGAAGGACTCGCCTCTGGCACCGGCTCAGCCACAGGGCTTAGATCCTGGGTTGGGAGGCCAGGGGCAGGGATTGCCTGACCTGGCAGGAGGGACGTCTGTAACCAGTGTCCCTCCGGAACTGACTCCCAGGAGTGCTTCTCCAGGTGGAAGGGTGCGGAACTCTGGGAGGGGGTGCAGAGGGAGGGAGGACTCGCCTCTGGCACCGGGGCAACCTAAGGGTTTAGACCCTGGGTTGGTGGATCGGATGCAGGGTCACGGCCCTGGGAGAGAGTGGTGTTCTGAGGGTGCCCCGCAGAGGAGGAGAGGGCGGAACCCCAGAAGGAGAGGTAGGGGAGGAGAGCCTCGCCCCTACCTGGTGGACAGTGTGAGAGTGTGGTCCCTAGGTGGGAAGACCATTGGCAGTTTGGGACTGCACGGAGGAGGAGGAGAGTGGTCAGCGGGTACTACGGGCCTGGGGCTACTGCCCCCACTCTGTGAGACAGCCAGGGCCAGAGACATCTGGATGGCCTAGGGCCCGGTCCTGGCTGCAGCCAACTAGGGAGCACCAGTGGGGTGGCCTAGTTGGGTCAAGAGGAGTTGAGAGAGGGAACCATCGGGTTCCAGAGTGGAGAAGAACCTGCGGGTGTTCCTGCAGTTGTGGGCCCGCGTCCAAGTTCTCTCGCCCTAAGCAGGAAGCCCATCAAGGCATTGATCGGTCTACCCTGGCTTTTGGCTGGGAGGGGGTTGTGTTGGACTTGGCCCTTTTGCCCTGAATTTTTCGCTTGTGTGACAATAAAATATGGTGTGTCTGAACAGAACATAACAAATGCTGTGTAATATGGTACACACTGTTAGCGCCGCCATTTTAGAAAAGCACTGTGGAAAAATGTCACTGTTAAAATGGACGCCATGCCTGCCTGCCCATGTGACGCCTGACTGAGGTGGGTTGGCAGCCTAGTGGTTTGTCCCCCAGCGCCCCCTGCTTTTGGAGGGAAGCGTCGCACCGAGGGTGCTCTACTCCTCCCCTGAACCAGTTAGAACCGGTTCCGGAGAGAACCTTCTAGCTGCCATGTGAGGAGACTGAGGCAGTGCAGAGCCTGGACTGAAGGGAAGGGACCTTCTGCCAGGGGAGACCGCCACATTGGGCCTGTGTGCTGGCCCCTGTACCCACCTACACCCCCTGTTGGCCCCAGGGCCAATGAAGAGACATTGCCGGAGTGGAGGCTGCTGTGCTGGCAGGATTGCCACCCTACCGGAGGATGACCGTTCTGAGGAGCTGCTGCTTCGGGACTGGTGAGCCGCCCTACTAGCCACTGATCTCGCCCTGCATTACATGTCTCTTGGCCTCTAGCGCCGGTGAGCGCTATATCTGCGGTGCCAGAAGAAGGGAGAGGGTGCCTGCAGCGCTGGATTGCCAGAGCGCTACTTACCCTGGGGGACCCTGGAGGTGGGAGCGCTGCCTGTGCCTGCCTGCATGAAGAGGAGGGCTGATGCCTGCACCCTAGCGCTGTGCCCTGGAGTCTGGAGAGCGCTGTAACCCCCTGAAGACACTGTCTGCAAAGCGCTGTGGGGGACTGTGTAGCGCTAAGAAGGGGAGCGCTGCTCATGTGCTGCTGAGGGAGCCGATTCCTCCAAGTGGCGGGTGCCCACCCCGCTGGTGTGCTTATACTAGGAGGAGCCTACCCCTCTGTGAGGAAAAGAGGTGTGTGGCTGAAGAAACGGGTGCCTACTCCGAAACTTGTCCTTGTTGGAAGGCGGGAGCCCACCCCGCGCTTCTAACGTGCCCAGGATCACCGCCGCGGCCGTGAGGGAAGCGCTGACAAGGAGAGCGGGAGCCCACCCCGCATTTGTGGTCCTTCGCGGGTGCCCACCCCGCGTTATTACTGTTAACATACAGCGGGAGCCTACCCCGCGTGTGTGCTTGTGCTAGGAGGGAGCCTACCCCTCTGTGAGGAGAAGAAGAGTTGCCTGGAATCACCGCCGGCCCGGGAGACCCAGGAGCGCTGCGCGGGCTTCCCCGTGACGTCAGGGAGCCGCGCTGGGATTGGCGCTGGTGAGAGCGCCTGAGGGAAGTCCCGCCCGCAAGCGAGGAAGTCGAGGGAGGCCGTCGGGAGCCTCGCGGGCTCCGCATCAACGTCCCGGGTCCCAGGAGGGGGCCCGGGTGAAGGACGGAGGAGAGTGGGACGAGGCGGGAGCCTACCCCGCCTCGTGTGAGGGACGCCGGAGTGAAGAGGAGGAGTGCTGTCAGGAGCCTCGCGGGCTCCGTGCTGAAGCCCCGGGCCCCACGAGGGAGGCCCGGGTGAAGAGAGAGGCCAGCGGCTGCGTGGAGCGTCAGCCGCCTACCGAGGAAGCCGAAGGAGCAGACCGAGGAGTCCTCCAGTGAGCCCGGTGAGTGAGGGGCTCTGGGGGCATCGCGGAGGAGTGAGGGCTCCAAGGGGGCCCGTGTGGACGCCCTGCACAGCTGCCCCGCCTGACAGTGGGCAGCTGCATCGACGAGGAGGAGAGGTCTAAAGGGGAGAGGCGGCCGATGGCAATGCGGGGCTCCCGTGAGTGAAGGGAAGCCCCGCGTGCAGAAAGAGCGCAGCGAGCCGCCGGAGGACGCCCGCAATAGTCCTGGTGAGTGTGGGACTCATTGGGGTGTGCTGATTGTCGAGGGGGCAACGGGGCACATTGTCGGTGCCCGCCCCCCTGTGGCCCGGCTCAGAAGGCCGTGTGGCCTCGGTTCTCCAGCTGCCCCGCCTGGCAGTGGGCAGCTGCAACCTGCAGCTAGTACTCTGTAAGGGGGTGTGTCGGGGCATATTGCCGGTGCCCGCCCCCGGGACCAGTACTCTTTCTGCACTGAGGGGGTTCTATTACCAAGGCCAGAGGAGGGACTCCACCGTGGCCTGTGACTTTTGGGCCTCTCTAAAGTCTCAGCTAGGCTTGTCCCCCTGTATGGTATGACCTGCCTGCATTAAGCCCTAATTGAGGGTAATGTTACCTGTCTTGCCTGTCACTGCCACAGGAATGTGTACCGGTATTTCCCCACTGTAGGATCAGGCTCCCTCGCCGTAAGCTGTGCTTAGAGGTGCTATTGGTGGGGTCTTTATGTGATTTCGCTTAGGCTCGTAAACCTGCCTGAGGAGGCTTATTGATGAAAATGTTACGTAATGTATTGTAGGATGCCTAATGCCGCCCTTATGTTTATGGTTATGCCCCTGCGTGATGAGTTGACCTGCCTACCCGGACTCATAGGGAGGCACCTTATGCCTGCAGTGATGTTTCATGCCGATGAGGTTTATGCCTTTTGATGTACCTAACCGGCTTTTAGGCCAACCGGCCTGTGTTTTATGAGAAGGTATATGTCCATGCCTCATGTTTTCAGGCTACTGCACGGATGCTTTATTCCTACGTCTATTGGTTCCAGTGAACTCACACATTTATCCTGTACTTATAATGATTCTGGCAGCGACCCGATTGGCGCTGCCCTGTACATAGTCCCCACTGTTTTATGTATACCGGGTGCCGGTTGGCGCCGTGTTACCCATGTGGTTTACCATCTGCTAAGCTGTTGCCCAATACAGATGCTAATTTTCTTACTCCAACTGGTGTAGTCTCCTTTTTGTAGTGTGCCTGGTGTGTCGCCTGTGTGTGCTGCGCGGATGCTTTACACATTTCCTCTGGAGTTTGGCCTGCCCGCTCTGCACCACGCTACCCCGTTTCCAACACAGGGGGTCAAGAATGTTATGTTAATATGTTATGTTAATAAAAATTTCTATAGCGCACGTACACCCAGAGGTTTCATGGCGCTTAACTTGGTCAGTGTCACGGCGGAAGCGGATTATGCATAAGCCTGCTCAAACAGCCATGTCTTGAGCATTTTTCTGAAACCCAATAAGTTATTGCAAGATCTGATCGCTAGTGGAAGAGAATTCCAGAATCTGGGGGCCAGATAAGAGAACCTGCACCCTCCCTGGCGTTTGAGCTTATAGGTAGGGGTAGTTAGCAGCTGGAGATGTGCCGATCGCAGATTACGGTTGGGAACATGTTTTGATATCATGCAGCTGATGAATTTAGGGCTCCTACAGTGAAGGGCCTTGAAAATTAAACACCCTGTCTTAAAGGCTGCCCGCTGAATGATAGGGAGGCAATGGAGTTTTACAAGTAAGGGGCTTGCAGATTGCCATTTTGGCCGTTTGTAAATAAGTCTCGCAGCTTGGTTTTGTACCAGCTGGAGACGTTTTAGTAGGAACAATGGGAGGCCGAGGTAAATAGAGTTGGAAAAATCAAGACGAGAGAGAACCAAGGCTGTGACAACCTGTATAAGAGCGGTATGAGTAAGCAAATGGGCAATCTTCCTAATTTTGCGTAGTTGGAAAAAGCAAGAGGAGACCACTGCCCCTACTTGACCTCTAAATGAGAGATCAGCATTTATGGTGACTCCTAGACTTTTACAGAAGTGGACGGAGTGGGAGGGGTCCCAGATCAGTTGTCCAATAGTGTGGGCCCCAATAGATCTGGCCTTTTCCGACCAGGACTAGTTCGGTCTTGCCCGGGTTAAGCTTAAGATGGTTATGGTCCATCCAACTCTGGATATAGAGCATGGTGTCTTGAAATTCCTGAATTGAGTCAGGGGAGTTGTCGATGGTAAAGACAAGCTGAAGATCATCAGCATAGTTAAAAGTAGTTGACTTCCTATTCCTTAGAGAACGAATCAAGGGCAGGAGGTAAAGATTAAACAGGTGGGGGGACAATGATGATCCTTGTGGGACCCCGCACGTGATTGCGGTCTCAGGGGCAATAAAAGGAGCAAGGCGTAATGCTTGGGTGAGACCCTCGAGAAATGACTTGATCCAGTTAAGAGCTGTACCGTGAATGCCAGCCTGTCTGACACGGTCCAGCAAGATTTGGTGGTCGACCGTGTCGAACGCGGCCGACAGATCCAGGAGCACCAAGGCCTGGGGGGTGCCCTTATCCGCGTTAGCTCGCAAGGCGTCTAGGACTGCAAGAATAACAGTCTCAGTAGAATGGGCAGGCCGGAAGCCTGCTTGATGAGAATCCAGATGTTCGGAGTGTTCAATAAAATTAGATAGACATCTGGCAACATGCGCCTCCAATATCTTAGCTAAGAAGGGGAGCAGAGAGATGGGACGGTAGTTTGAAGGGTTAAGGGGGTCGGCGCCCAGTTTCTTTAGGAGAGGGACCACGACTGCATTCTTGAAGGCATTCGGGACCCTACATTGCCCGAGGGACTCATTCAAGAAGGGAAGTACGGTTTGTGGTAAGGCAGAGAAAATATCCTTTAGGATATAAGGGGGACAGCAATCTCTAGGAGAGCCTGATTTAACTCGGACCAATAGGTCAGAGAAGGTCTCTAGGCTGATAGCGGGAAAGTGTTCCATGGTAGCTGTATTAATTATCAGACTATCGGGAAGCTCCACATGTCCGGAAGGGGGAATGCTGGCTTTAATGCTGGCGATTTTGTCCACAAAATAGTCATTCAGGGAGTTACATAAATCTTGAGTAGGAGTTTGTTTGGGAATGATTCGCTCTGCGTTGCAGAGATCGTTGACTATCATAAAGATTTCCTTTGACCTGTTTTGGGAGCTTAGAATTCTGGCCGAGAAATGGGCGGCCTTGGCTACCATGATTGCATTTTTATATTCATTCCGAGCCTTAACGTACTGAATTTTTCCTTCTGGAGAATAGCTGGCTCTCCATCTCCTTTCTTTTTGGCGGAGATCTAGTTTCTTCTTTTTTAGCTCCGCTGAGAACCATTTCTGAGCATCAGTTGGACGTGCACAATTAAGTTTAGTGAGTGGAGCGTGAGTGTTACTTGCAGCAAGTAACCAGGAGGAGATATAGGTGCTCGAAGTGAAGAGCTAGGGCTCCCTCCTGCCAAGGGGGATAATTCTAACAGGGAGTCAATCTCCATTGCCTGAGCCTCAGGGCGAGGGGGGGCCCGACCTCGGTCCCCCCCCCTGCTGACAACTGCGAGGCCTCCATCGCCTTTAAATGCTGAATGATGTCTTGCTTGGCTTGACGGGCCGTCGAGCTGGCCGTGGAGGGCCTCGAGCGGGGAGGTCCCACCCTCGACCACTCGGGGCGCAGAGAGATCTGGGAGGCTGAGTCGGCAGGCGTGGGGGACGAGGCTCGTGATCCTGGTGAAATGTGGAGTAGGTGGAGGGCCTCCCTAAGAAACCTCAGAGATCGTCTCTTCCCTTCCCATTGGAAGATCAAAGCAAAGGGGTGGCCCCATTGATATTTAATGTTGGATTCCTTCAGCTTAGCAGTCACGGGCTGGAAGTCTCTGCAGCGGCGAAGAGTTAGGGGTGATAGGTCTTGGAAAATTTGGATGCAGTGTCCCTCATACTCCAACGTCGCAGTTGCTCTTGAGGCCCGGAGGATTGCTTCTTTCTCGGTGTAGAAATGCACCCTTGTCAAGATGTCAGGGACCAAGTGGGGATTGTTACGTGGGGGGGCAACCCGGTGTGCGCGATCTAAAGTTGGAGGAGAGGAGTCATCATCCCCCCTGATAGTGTGGAGGAGGTCCGCGACGTAAGTCATTATGTCCTGCCCTTCTGCTCCCCGCGGCACGCCCCTGATGCGGAGATTGTTCCGGCGGCTCCTGTTTTCTAAGTCCTCCTGCTTGATTTGGAGCTCTACATTTTGCTCTTCAAGTGCTAAGACCCGTCGCCTCAGGTCCTCCTGATCCTCCGTGCGGGAATCTAGGGTGCGTTCCAGGTCATCCACTCTGGTGCCGATTTCGGTGACATCGCGGCGAATGTCCGTGAGGTAGGTTTTGACCTCCGTCTTGAGAGAGGATATCTCCGATTTTATTTCCTGGAGGAAGCTAGTCATAAACGCCTGCGTAATGGCGCCAGTCTCTGGGGCTTCCAACTGGGAGGTCATCGCTGAGTTTTCCTGCAAGGGCGCCGGGGTGTGTTTACTCCACAGGTCCGCCACCGATGCGTCTTTAGGTGCTGGTTGTGCCGCGGTCTTCCAGGCTCTGGGTTTGGTCATACTGCTGGTAAGGGGGGAGCGTAGCCCCTATGAGCGCCCGCCCGTGTCCAGCCGGGATCGCACTCCGTCAGATGGTCCCTCCCCCAAGAAGGGGTCAGACGGGGGAAGAGGCTAAAGGAGACAGGCGTGACCGTCGAGGGCAGTATCCCCCGTAGTGCTGATCAGGACCGCAACGCAGCACAGCTCCCGGGAGCACCCCAGACCCCCGTCTCCTCAGGATCAGGCGGGTGTGCAGGCGCAGCAGATTCGTCCCCGGGGGTCTGAGCCTTCACCAGGGATGGCGGACTGCACACGTGGCGGCAACCTCCTACCACGAGGTGGCTCAGTGGAGCGCAGCAGTAGCGTGTAGCGGCAATGTGCAGCGTGATAGCCCGAGATCAGCCCCGGCCTCCAGTGCACACCCCAGAGCCACCGTCTCTCAGGCAGAGAGATCTCCAGACTTACAGGGCAGAGGCAGCGGAGCAAGGGTCTCTGGGTTCCTCAACCGTCTGGAACACCATCCAGAACTGCTGGTGTTGGTTCGTCGCCTGGAGGGGCAGGCCGGAGCGGCACGGAGATTCAAGTACCACCGGCCCAGCCAGGCCTCAGGACCAGCAAGCCCCAAAGATGCAGGCGGCCGGCCTTTTCCGGGCGCCACTCCAATCTTCTATCGGGGAGGGGAGGGGCCCCCGTGCAGAGCAGGATGTGCAGCCTCAGGGGTAGCCAGCTACTTATCTATTGCCAGGAATGTGAGTTCCAGCCCTCAGGGCCCTTTCGCCCCCCCCCCCGGGGCCAGCGCTGATTTCTCCTCACCTCTGGCCTCCCACTCGGTCCGGCGGGCGGCGCAGGTCGTCCCGCGGGGGTCGCCGTCGGATCTCCGAGCCTCCCAAGGCCTCTCAGTGCACCCCCCGCCGCTCGTCCTCCAGCGCGGGTCTCACAGGGTCAGAGACCATCTGCCAGAGCTTTCCGCGCACCCGGCAGCCGGCGAAGTGCAGGTCTCCGCCTCCCCCGCAGTCAAGGGCCGCCTCGCGGTCTTCAGCAAAATGGCGGGCGGAGCCGCCGCGGCCACTTCCCTGCAGCGCTTTAGGGTGAGACTCAGTGCCCGGGCTCCCGCGATGAGGTCGGAGCGTGTCACGGGCGTTCAGCTGTCGAGGGGGGGACACCGGCTGTGCCCCCAGTGCCTGAAAATGCTCGGCTAAGGCCCCGGTCCGACCCTGGAGGACGGAGCTCGAGCCGCGAGCGTCCTACTCCATCAAGGTCCAGGCCACGCCGCCCCCTCCCATTCATTTTTAAAGAGTTAGAGTTCATCCAGGCAAGGATGTCAAGAATGCACATCTGGAATTTGCCAGTGGTGTCCTCCTTGTTGTTATTTAATGACAATCAATTAAGTATCATCTGCATAATTTATTAGTTTAATATTATGAGTTTTTATGAGTGAAATCAAAGGCTTAATATAGATATTAAACAAAATAGGGCTAAGGGGAGCCCTGAGGGACACCATGATTTATTTTTCTAAATTTAGAAAGGAACGGGGGAGTGAGATGGCCTGATGGGGATTAGATAGATATGACTTTAGCCAGTTTAACATTGGCCCTTCTACACCTGCTGCTGAAAGCCTAGACATAAGAATGTGGTGACTCACCGTGTCAAACGCTGCGGATAAATCTAGGAGGACAAGGACAGCTGAGTGTCCATTGTCCGTAATCCTCCGTAGTTCATCGGCAGCGCAGATGAGGGCGGTCTCGGTCCCATGACCAAGGCGAAATCCAAATTGCTCTTCCTCAAGCCAAGCAGTGTCTTCTAGATGTTTCGACAGTAGTGAGCTTATGTGACTTTCTATAATTTTTATAGGAAAAGGTAAAAGGGAGATAGGTCTAAAGTTAGACAAAACGGCGGGGTCTGAGAGGGCTTTTTTTAACAGTGGTTTGACTATGGCCTTCTTCCAGCAGTCAGGTACCTCCTGGGTTAAAATGGAGTGATTACAGAGTTGCCGTAGGGGGTCTATCATCTCTTCCTCCCATAGCTGCCACTGTTTCGGGGGCATGGGATCCAATGGGGATCCTGATTTAATAGCCCTATACAAAATTTTAAAAGAGTCATTGGAGATGGAATCTAGAGTATTAAGCGCCACAGTTGACCGGTCAACAGGAAGAGAGTCTGGAGGGGGAGAAACTATAGCTGTTACTGATTTGTTAATTCCCTCCAGAATCGTTATGATTTTATTGTCAAAATATTCTGACAGATTGTCACATAATATCTGTGAGGGATTAATCTCTTGCTTAAAGCGGGTTGGTTTGGTGAAGTCTTTAAGAATATCAAAGGTTTTCCTTGCTTTATTAGGGGCTGGAGTGATCTGCTCATGAAAATAATATGCCCTCACCTTCCTTAGCTTGTGTTTATATTTGCCCAAAGCGTTTTTTTAAATAAGTTTATCTGCCTCTAGATAATGACGCCTCCACTTCCTTTCTAGCTGCCTGCATTTAAGTTTAGCGCTTTTCAGCGTAGAGTTGTACCAGGGGGCTGAAAACCTTTTTCGATTCCTTAAAGTAGTCAGGGGTATCATTTCATCTAAACTTTTTATTATTTCTCGCTCAAATCTGTTGTAGTTAGCTAGACTGTGAGCATATAACACCTGTAAATACCTCCAGAATCTATAAAAGATACTGTCAGAGTAATACATTTTCAGGTAAATAACTACTTTGTCACCTGAGAAGTGGGTGAAGAGGTGCTTGGTCAACTAAATGAATAAGTTACTTACCTTCTGTGGATTCGCTGGATCTGTGGTATCAGGACCCAATATATGTGCCACCTGACCCGCTGGAATCAGTATGTTTCGCTCTCTGCCCACCCAATTGGACACTAAGCCAATGAATTAGAATATGAGAGTGCGCAGACTTTCACATTTGAGATCTTATTAATGCACTAAATGAGACTATTTCACAGAACGGTGGAGAGTGGGTTAGTGAGGAATCTGCAGACAGATATGAGTCTCCACCAGAAAATGCATTACCAAACATGAATGCAAGATCCTCGAGCGTGCTTGGCGTCGCAGCGAATATTGCCCTGCGGCCAAGCAGAAGCTCCGTCTTAAACAAAAAATCTACTATGGGGCGATAACTCAGGCCAAAAGGCAATTCTATGCAACTCGCATTGAATCGGCTAAAAACAACGCCAAAGAAATTTTTTCTATTGTACAGAGTTTTACGCCCCCTGCCGCTCTATCTAGGGACTCTCCATCCACAGACACCTGGTGCGAGAGCCTCTCCAATTTCTTCAGGGATAAAATCCTTTCTATTCAGGCGGCCTTCTCCTCTTGCGACAAGGGCATTGGGGCAGTTGTGGTGTCACCACCTGCTGATCCCGACCATTCTTTGCATGTCTTTAAGCCTGTGAACCTTTCTGAGTCCCTTAAAATTCTTACAGGCCTGAAGTCTGGCTCTCCATCGGACCCCTGTCCGGCCAGAATGTTGGCAGCAGTTGCTGAGACCATTAATAATGAGGTGAATGGTATCATCAATTTGTCTCTTCAGGCTGCCTGCGTTCCAGAGGCTTGGAAGCAGGCCAAGATTTTGCCTCTTTTTAAAATGCTGTCGCTAGACCCACTCAGCACAGTGAACTACTGCCCCATCTCCCTTCTACCCGGCTTGGCCAAGGTGTGCGAGAAGGTGGTGAACAGACAACTCACGGAGTTTGTCGAGAGAGAGGGCCTGCTGCATCCAGCCCAGTCAGGGTTCAAAGTCTCCCACAGTACCGAGTCTGCCCTAGTGGAGGTTTCGGAGGCAATTAGGGAGTGTCTGGACGCCGGCGGGAAGGCAGCACTAATTCTGCTTGACCTGTCGGCGGCATTCAACACTGTCCCCCACTCCCTCCTCCTCTCGCGTCTAACCAAGATCGGGGTGTCGGGTGCTGTTTGGGGCTGGCTCAGATCCTTCTTGGAAGGACGGGTTCAGCAGATATGGCTTCCAACGTCCTCTTCTTCTTCCCAGGCCGTGACCACAGGTGTCCCACAGGGGTCTTCCCTTAGCCCCCTCCTTTTTAACATTTATGTCACACCTTTGGTGTACCTGGCAGAGGAACTTGGGGCTAAGGTCATGGCCTACGCGGACGACACCCAGCTTCTTTTCACTTGGGATAAGAATGTGGACTCTGTTTCCTCTGCTCAACACTGTCTGTCCTCCATTTTTCATTGGCTAGCTGCCGCAAAACTTAAGTGCAATGAAGATAAATCGGAGATTCTCCTATATGGAAAGTTTCCCTCGAATTTTAGAGAAACTCTTTGGCCCCCCCCTCCCCCCCCGCCCCCCCCCCCCGAGTTCCCTATCCCCACTTCTACAGTGAAGCCCGCCAAGAACCTGGGGGTGTGGTTTGAGGAGAATCTTTCCTTCGCTACACAGATTAAGAAACTTGCTGGGACCTGCTTTGGCCTTTTGAAATCTTTGAGGAAGTTTCTCCCTTTCCTGCCTAGGGTGGCGAAAGAGAATGTCATTTGCGCCCCTATTTTGTCTCGGCTGGACTACGCCAATGCCCTTTATGTGGGCATCCCGGGCTATCTGTTAAAAAAACTTCAGGTGGTCCAAAATGCGGCAGCCAGACTCCTTCTTGAAATTCCCGCTAGGACTAGCATGAGACCCCACCTGCGTTCTTTGCACTGGCTTCCTGTAGCCAGCCGGGTCAAATTTAAATCTTTGGTCATGGCCCATCACGCTCTTCATGGGCGTGGCCCCATCTACCTGCAAAAATGCTTCACCTTCTACACTCCAGCGCGATATCTGTGCTCCTTGTTCCAGCGCCTCGCCCAGGTCCCCCGCTTTAAATGTCAGAGGCTGGGAGGCAGCTCTCTAGCTCGGAAAGCTGCTGTTGCCTGGAACGCTCTCCCTTTCACCCTCCGGAACATTCAGGACCCGCTGATCTTCAAGAAAAACCTGAAAACATATCTCTTTGCATAAATCTCTGATGGTTGCCTCTCTATGCTCCGCGCCGGGACACTCTCGAGTATCTGTGCGCGATACAAATTAAATTAACATAACAAATGTAAGTAACTTGTTCTTCTGATAGCAACGTCTAACCACAGATTCCTCTCCTTGTGAATAGATACCAATGCAGTACCTCTCCCGATGGAAGGTCTGTGAAATGGCTCAGACCAGGAAATCCTGCAGAACAGATCAGGAGAAGGGCTCGTCCCACAGGACCTGGCTGTCCAGGCAGTAGTGTTTCGTGAACATGTGAAGGAACTCCCTCTTGGCTGCCTGACAAATGTCCAGAACTGACATGCCACCTGCTCTCGCAGTAGTAACAGCTATTACTGTAGTGGAATGAGTGCATAATCCTTCTGGGGCTTGCTTTTTAACCAGCCCATAGCAGATTTTGATGTACAAAACAAACCATCGAAAGATCGCTCTCTTTTGCACTGTTTTGCCCTTAATAGGGGGTGTACCCACCCTAAGGAAGGGACCCATTGGTCCAGGCCTGCACAACACTTTAAACTCCCCTAAATCTAGCATTTAGGGGGAACCTTGCCTCATCAGGTTCAAGAGGGAAAGAAGGACTGAAGAGCCGTGCTGACCCAGAAAGACGAGGACAACTACTGTTTTGGCCCCAGCCCTACCAGCCTGTCCACCTCCGACCTGCCTACAGCAAAGAAATCGGTGTGTCCAGCAGCTAGCAGCCCCCCAGAGCACGGAGGACCTGCCCTGCACTCAACTTACAGACTGTCTCCCATGAGCACCGGATTTGCTCAAGAAAGACTCAAAGACCAGAATCCGGATTCAGGTGACTCTGCGATTCTGCACCACTTTGCACCCAACGCCCACGGCCTGAGTTTGAGTGGCCCAACACCACGAGGAGGTCTCCCCGGCGATCCTGACCTGGGATCCGGTGATCCCAGACCTCCCTCAAGCTTCAAGAAGACGCCTGCAGCCACAACCTGAAGGGTACCCCCACCCGCGACCGGTGCTGGTAAGAAAACCCAACAACATTAGACAACCCTGCACCCGACGCCCTAAGAACTTGGGTAGCCCAATCGAGGGTGTCCAGGCATCCCCCAAGAACCCAACTTACCTCTCCAGCTGGTGGTCATCTTCAGGAACTCTCCCTGCCCGAGCCTGCAGCAACTGAAGGTCTCCATTGAAAAGCACAGGGTCCCTGATGTCCTTTTGGCACCCTGCACCCAGCCGCCCCAGTGCAGCTGGTGGTGCAGCTCCTGAGCTAGTCGCTGGCCCCTGCAGTGCTGACCTTAACCCCAGGAGCTTTGCTCCCACACCGAGTGGCCTGCTCGTAAGTAATCCCTAACCGAAGGCCCTCTTAGCATCATTGACTAAAAGTGGGCCCCTGCACTCTGCACCCGGCCGACCCAGTGCCGCTGGTGGTGCAACTCGAGTGCCTACCCAGACCTTGGGGAACTTTGGTCCTATCCCGAAAACTCCCACTTGTAAGACTTTTACTTACCTGCAAAACTGATAACCATTTTTTCCCATAGGAACCCATGTTATGAGATTTTGGGCCTAAAATGTTGTGTTGAACTGTTATTTTGTATGGGAAAACAGAAACTTTAACTCAAAGTCAAGAAAGGTCTTACTTACCTTGTATTGTGAGATCTTTAAGGGTGGTATCTAGGCAACCCAACCCAGTACTCAAAGTAATCTAAAAGTAACTAAAAGTATTCTAGAAGTAATTACTTTGTAATTCTAACTGCTTTTTAAGATTATACCAACCAGTAACAATTGCAGATCCATCCTCAAATGCATTTCTGTGTAAAGGTTTACCATTTAAGTATATTTACCTACCTGTACCAAGTCCTGCTTGGTTCTAGAAATAAAATACAACTATACCTTTTTTTTCTTACCCAATTGGTCTGGATTCTGTCTCTGAGTGTGTGCCATCAGTCTTGATTGAGTGAATACAATAAATGCTTAACACAACCTCTGGATAAGCCTAACTGCTCGCCCACACTACCACAAAGAGAGCCGTTAGTACTTACCTAATTTAGCCTCTGCTATACCACTGGGTACTCCCTGGACTCTGTTCACACATTACCTCATTTTGGTATAGTATATACAGAGTCAGCTTTCTACATGGGGTAACAGTACAATGATGTAATAGAAAGTGTTATAATAGTCAACACGTATTATATGTGCTGTAATGTACCTCATTGCAAAAGTCTGTATGATAATGACAGCTATTCGTGGAATTACTATAGCCCGGCGCCCAGGACAACGATTTTTCATGTTATTTTTGTTCACTTGACAAGCAGCCCCCTCCCCAGCACACATCCTTTCGTTTCCAGTTTCTAGTACCTCAGTACGGATCTGTTAAAGAGGACTGTCTGCAAATAAAGCAAGATTTGTACCCATATTTATAAGGTGCTCAAAACTGTATATATAGTTCACTAATGCAGTGTGTGTTCACCATTAGGGAGAGCTATCTATGAACCTGTAGTGAGCTGTGAGGTCAGCTTGCATTACTAAGTGATTCCGGTGTAAAGCACAAGTTACTAACTTGTGTAACGATATATCTGTAAGAGACAGTAGTTAGTGACAGATTCCTTACCTTAGAATATCCCCAGGCGTCAGGCTGGATCCGGTAAGTTTTTTGCGTAGCAGTACACTTGCGCGTCGGTAGGCGGCGTCGTGCGGCTCCGCGTCTGTCGTCGGCGTCGTGGTCGCCGGGATGACGTCGCGGGCAGTACTTAGACGCCGCCCCTGCGCGCTGACGTCAGTTCTGTACACGACTTTCCGCGCCAGGAACGCAGAGCCATGCAAGAAGCTGACATATGTGTCTGAAAAATACTAGGGCCCTGAAAGGGATGTCCTTAACCCTAGAAATCAGTTCGCAGAACGGGGAGGATGGGTGGGGCGGTAAGGAATCTGTCACTAACTACTGTCTCTTACAGATATATCGTTACACAAGTTAGTAACTTGTGCATCTGAAAGAGACACGTTAGTGACAGATTCCTTACCTTAGAATAGATACCCCAGCAATACCAACCCCGGTGGTGGGTCTGCGAACAAAGATCAGACAAGGAAGTCCCGGAGGACAGAACGGCCAAGAAGCCGTCCCTCCGGACCTGACTGTCAAGGCAGTAATGTTTTGTAAACGTGTGCAGCGAGGCCCACGTAGCTGCCTGACAGATATCCTGCAGCGGAACACCGCGGCCCAAAGCCGTGGTAGCAGCCGTTGCCCTGGTGGAATGGGCACGCAGCCCAACAGGAGAGCTCCTTCTTAGCCAAAGAATAGCAGGCTTTGATACACAAGGTTACCCAGCGGGAGATGGTTCTCTTGTGCACCGCCAGACCTTTTTGGCGCCCACGTAGCCAACAAAGAGCTGGTCATCCACCCGGAAATGGTGTGTGCGGTCGATGTAAAAGGAAAGCGCACGTTTTGGGTCCAGACGGTGGAGCCTCTCTTCCTCTCTGGAAGGATGCGGAGGCGGAAAGAAGGTGGGCAAAGTGATGGTCTGCCCAATGTGGAAGGCAGTAACCACCTTTGGCAAGAAGGACGGACGCGTCCTAAGAACAACCTTGTCTGGATGGACAGACAGAAAGGGAGGTTTACATGATAGAGCCTGGAGCTCACTCACCCGTCGAGCGGAGGTGATGGCCACCAGAAAGGCAGTCTTCAGAGTCAGAAGACGAAGAGGACAGTTATGTAGAGGCTCAAAGGGAGCGCACATAAGAAAGGTAAGAACCAAGTTCAAGTCCCACTGAGGCATTACAAATGGAACAGGAGGGAAGAGGTGTGTAATGCCTTTTAGAAACCTGTTAACAAAGGGGACTTGAAAGGGAGGGCTGATCAGGAACCCTGAGGAAGGCCGAGATGGCACAAAGATAGCCCTTGATGGTACCCAGGGCAGAACCCTGTTGGGCCAGGGAAAGAAGGAACAGGAAGAACCTCAGAAAGAGGGGCAGAAAGGGATTCACAGCCTTTGCTGTGCACCATGCCACAAACTTGTTCCACCTGCAGGCGTATACCACCTTAGTGGAGGGACGCCTGGCTGCCAGAATCACATCACAAACTTCGGGAGGCAAGTCGAAAGGAATCAACTGCCGCCGCTCAATCTCCACGCAAGCACGTGGAGGCTGGACAGGTTCGGGTGGAGGACCGTCCCCTGCTGCTGCGACAGAAGATCCTCCCGAAGAGGCAGACGGATCGGGGATCTACGCTCATACTGAGTAGCTCGGGATACCAAACTCTTCGAGCCCAGTCCGGAGCCACAAGAATGACTTGGGCCCGGTCGTGCCGAATCTTCTTCAACACTCTGGGTAGAAGTGGTATAGGCGGAAAGGCGTACAACAGACCGCAACTCCACTCGCGACGAAAGCGTCGCCGGCGAGATGCCGCCTTGGAAATTCCAACGCGCAGAACTGATGACATTGCGCGTTCTCTTCGGTGGCGAATAGATCTAACCAAGGCTCTCCCCACTGTAGAAAGAGTCCTTGCGCCACTTCCGAGTGAAGACGCCATTCGTGATCCATCATGCACCTGCGGCTGCAGGTTCGTCCGCCCTGGCGTTCAGGGAACCTGCCAGGTGTTGAACCATCAGGAACATGCCCTGATGTTCCAGCCATGTCCAGAGGCGCAGAGCCTCCTGACAGAAGGTCCACGACCCCACCCCGCCTTGTTTGTTGCAATACCACATGGCGGTGGTGTTGTCTGTGAACACCTGCACTACCTTCCCTTTGACAGAGGAAGGAATGCCTTGAGTGCAAGTCGGATCGCCCGGAGCTCCAGAAGGTTGATATGGAGCCGGGACTCCGCCGGAGACCAGAGGCCTCTGATCTCCGCCTCTCCCATGTGACCGCCCCATCCCAGAAGGGACGCGTCCGTCACAACTGTGTGCTCTGGCTGGGGAAGGAGAGGGATCTGCCCATGACCCATTGCCGGTTCGAGAGCCACCACTGCAACTGTTTTGCAGTCCCCTCCGAGATCTGGACGTGATCGGACAGGTTGCCCTGGTGCTGCGCCCACTGGAACTTCAGGTCCCACTGCAGAGCCCGCATATGCCATCTGGCATGATTGACCAGCAGGATGCAGGAGGCCATGAGGCCCAGCAGCCTCAGGGTCATCCGTGCCGAAACCCAGGATAAAGGCTGAAAGATCGGAATCATAGCCTGAATATCCCGGACTCGCCGTTCGGGAGGATAGGCCCGAAGCTGCGTCGTGTCCAGAACTGCTCCGATGAAAAGGAGCTGTGGAGAAGGAATCAGATGCGACTCGGCACATTGATGGAGAACCCCAGCGAGTGCAGGAGTTCGGCCGTAGTCTGGAGGTGGGAGACGACTGCCTGGGGCAGAGCCCGCCTTCAGCAGCCAGTCGTCGAGGTAGGGGAAGACTGGAACCCCTGCCCGGCGCAGATGAGCTGCGACCACCGCCATCACTTTCGTGAACACCCGAGGGGCACTTGTAAGGCCAAAGGGAGCACGGTGAACTGAAAATGCTCGAGGCCTACCGTGAACCGCAGGTAACGCCGGTGGGCCGGCAGGGCGAGGGATGTGAAAATAAGCGTCCTGCAAGTCCAACGCTACCAACCAGTCTCCAGGGTCGAGGGCAGTCAAGACCTGAGCTAGGGTGAGCATCTTGAACTTCTCCTTCCGGAGGAAGCGATTGACGTTCCGGAGGTCCAAGATAGGACGCATGTCCTCCTTGTCCTTTATGGGCACCAGGAAGTAGTGGGAGTAGCAACCACGTCCTACTTCTGGGGTCGGAACATGCTCGATGGCCCTCTTGGCCAAGAGGGCCGTGACTTCCTTCTGCAGAAGTACCAAGTGATCCCCTGACATGCGTTGGAATTGAGGTGGCATGGCTGGGGGGGTGGTCTTGAAGGGGGAGGGAGTAGCCCCTTCGGACAATGTCCAAGACCCACCTGTCCGAGGTGATGGGACGCCAGTGGTGAAGGTGATGGCGGACCCTGCCCCTACTGGCGTGCTGTGCACCGGAAAGGGAGGGACTAGGAGGGCTTGGAGGCCGCGGACGGGTTGGAGGTGGTGGCCTGACCCGCACGCTAGTTGCCCGAACCGCCACGGCGGTATCCACGTCCTCGGCCACGCGTAGACGCTTGCTGCGCGGGCCGGTGGCTGGGCAGCTGACGTGTCTGGGCGCCCCTTCCGTGGCCACGAAAGGGGCGAAAAGCAGAGGTGAGCGGAGGGCGTACAACAGAAAGGCCCAGGGACTTGGCCGTAGCCCTTGAGTCCTTAAACCGCTCCAGCGCATGGTCTGCCTTTGAACCAAAAGACCGACTCCATCAAAGGGCATGTCCATGAGTGTATTCTGGACATCACCCGAGAAACCAGTTGTTCTCAGCAAGGCGTGGCGACGTAGCGCCACCGTCGTCATAAGCGATCTGCCCAGCGAGTCGGCGGTATCAAGGCCACAACGTATGGTGTGTTTAGCCGCATCTCGCCCTTCCGCAATGGCGCGGGTAAGCAGTGTCTGGACCTCCTCAGAACACTGCGGCAAAACAGCCGCCACCGAATCCCACAGGGAGTGGGTATATCGGCCCAAAAGGCAAGCGGTGTTGACGGACCGCAAGCCAGCACTGGAGGAAGAAAAAGCCTTCTTCCCAAATTGGTCCAGGCATTTGGATTTCCTATCCGGAGGGCGGTAGGGAAGGCGGTTTGGGAGGCAGAGGCTTGGACAACCAAGCTCTCAGGGGTGGGATGTTGGGAGAGAAACAAGGGGTCGCCCGGAGCAGGGCGATGGCGTCGAGCCACGTTCCTATCCACAGGAGCCCCTGTGGTGGGTTTGGACCAGGCACCCAAAAGAACGTCAGTGAGTGCATCATTAAACGGCAGCACAGTCTCCGAAGAGGAAGCCGCCGGCTGAAGCACTTCTGTCAGGAGGTTAGTCCTGACGGCCACAGTAGGTAACTGGAGATGTAAGGCTCCAGCTGTTCTCACGCAACACCGTTGCAAAATTAGCTCCCTCCTCCGTAGCCACGGGAGGAGACAGCATGCCAGTGTCAGGGAGGTGTCTAGACCACTGGCATCCCCAAGTTCCTCAGCCCAGTCCGGATCATACTCACACTGTTGTGTGAGAGGGTCCTCAGACCCCTCCCAGCTCTCCTGGTCCTCCTCTTGTTCAAAATATGGAGGAGGAGGGACATTTGGGACCCAAGGTCTCATCGGCGCCGGAGCCGGCGTCGAGCGACGTCGGTCCGGCTCCATGTCCGGAGCCGGAGAGAGCCGGGGACCGACGCCGTCCGGAGCCCCGTACGGCGTCAGGAAGGCACCGGGGACATCGGCGTCAGCGGAGGCGTGGTTAGGTCAACCGGCGTAGATGGGGGTTGCGGCACCACCGGAGCTGGGATCGAAGCCGGGGCCGGAGCCGAGGCCGGGATGAAGGCTGGTGGGACAGGTGGGCGCCGGGACCGGAGTCGGCGGCGGCGCTGGGGCAACCCCATCAGGGCCCGCGGGGCCCGAAGGCGCACGGAGGGACCTGAAGGTCCGAAGAGGCGGGCCATGGCCGATAGGAATTCCTGTATTTCGGCCGGAGTCGCCCCGAACCCGGGAGGAGCGGGTAGTGCGGGGCGGCTCTACAGGCATGTCCGGGGCCGCGGGGACTGTGCCGACTGGGGCCTCAGCCGAGTCGCGAGACCGGCGAGGCGAAGTCTTAGAGCGATGACGCCTCTTAGACTTCTTGTGCTTCGACTTACCAGGAGGAGCGCGAAGACTTGGACTCCGGCGAGCCGGCGGGGACTCCGCGACCGGCCCCTCGACCTCTCCCGGGACCGGGGCTTGGTGCGGCGCGGTACCGACTGCCGGACCTCGAGTAGCTTTCGAGACCGCTCTCGCAAAGCCTTCGGATGAAGTTTCCGGCAGTCAGGGCACGACTTCGTGTCGTGGTCTCGGCCGAGACAGAAGAGACACTCGAGATGCGGGTCCGTGATCGACATCATGCGACCACAGGCCTCGCATGGCTTAAAGCTGGGCATCCCTACGACACCTAGGAGTCGTGAAGACTCGATGAAGAAACAGTGAAAAAATTCACAAAAAAGTATAGTCAAAAAGTGACTAGGGCACTGCTCTTCCCGGATCTGCGCTTGCTGGCGCGGAAAAAGAAGAACTGACGTCAGCGCGCAGGGCGGCGTCTAAGTACTGCCCGCGACGTCATCCCGGCGACCACGATGCGCCGACGACGGACGCGGAGCCGCACGACGCCGCATACCGGCGCGCAAAAGGTACTGCTACGCAAAAACTTTCCGGATCCAGCCTGACGCCTGGGGATATTCTAAGGTAAGGAATCTGTCACTAACGTGTCTCTTTCAGATACGTTGTACACCTGCAAAATATAACAATTTGAAGCTACTTTAAGGCTCTCCAAAATGAATTCTTCCCGGTTATATGTAAAACGCACAGAAGCCTGAAAGCAAGTTGCTTTCAAAATAAAATGTACGCAAAACAATTCTGCGACTTGAAAAAAACGTTATTCTAAACTCTATTGTGCAACTTTAGATACAATTTCTCTGTGGCATCATTTAGTAAGAAGTGTTTGAAGCATGCTGTCGTGTCCCTTGTCTGGTACAGACGACAAGGACACGTAATAGTATTCTCGTATCTCTCTTTATTCCTTAAGCTCTTCTTCTTAACTCTGCCCCTAACTGCCCCTTTCCGTTTCCCTCCTTCCGCTTTCCACTTCCCAGGCTCCCGTCCCAGGTCCTAGCGCCCGTGGCTTTACATCTGCAATACACATGGCAATACTTATAATTCACGTTAATAATGGCTAACCCATGTTAATTAACCATCAGGAGTACATTTTCAATCCTTTTTGATATGAATTAGGAGAAGAGATAGGAGAGGAGTTGACGAATACCTTTAAACATGTGAGTTTGTGGGTATACACAGTATTTCATTCCTGGAACTACTGCTTCCCACCCCTGTATAACAATTTGCGGAAAGCCTTGCTAGAATCCAGACCCTAATATAATGCGGGTACACAAACAAGTCCCATCATAAATGAAAAGCTCTTCAGATTCTGCTCTACTGTGCACGAATGTAGCCAACAAACCTGGTACTCTAAAGCAATAACTCTTCCACTCAAGAACCGGAGTCAACCTATAAATAAAAGTACTTATGCATTTTAAACGACAATTGCAATATTTGATTTCCCTTCGTAATGCAAAATACCAATATACAAAAGGCAGCATTTGCACTGCTGGCTCAGCCAATGATGCAGTCAGAATGGTTCTTAAAGGTTTTTTTTTTCCCCATCACTTCTCACCTGTCCAATCCAGCACCTGACATAAGAAGGTTCGAGGGACTGGGCTACTTTGAAGGCTTCATGAGCTAGCTGAAATGTAGTAAACAGAAACACAACTTAACAGAGGGTGTGCCAGTGACAATCATGTTTACTGCTGTTAATGGTGCACACACAGCGTAAGACTCTGGTAACTAAAATCATGTTACTGTGTTCACTTGTGTCTAGCAGCACTGGACTTTTTTATTAAGTGTTAAAAAAACAGAAATCAATTTAACCGAGACGCACAATGTTCGTCACAGTTACTATGATGCATCAAAATGACAATGCAATATTCGTGTTTATTGTAAAATACATAAACGACAATTTGTAAAGTGAAAATAAGTGAAAGGGAAGGAAACAGGATGAAAGATAACAAAATAGGCAACATTTAAATAGAAAGAAATATGTCTGATTCTAACTCATCGCTATCCCAACTGGGTGCAACTTAGCACCTATAACTTAATCAGCAGCCAAATAAATATATGAGCGTAAACAAACTGAGATGAGAATGGGATCATGCATGGGTCCTTAACATTACCTGTGCTTGGTGCAAAACTGCCAAATATAACAGAAATAGATGTGAAATATCTGTAAGTGAAAGTATCAGTAATATTGTTAAACTAATGTATAGATTCTATTAAACTGCCAGGGCTTATAAAACTATTCTTTCAAATATGATGGCAAAAAATCTTGGTCGCTTTTGCAGCTCGGTATAAAATATTCCTTCAGGCACAACTGTTGAACTTATCTCTTTCACTTTACTTTAATGGCACATATGTCCTACGCGATTCTCATTAAAATGAACCATAAGTACAAAATCATAGGAAAATTAGCTGTCAAAATACGAAAAAGTAAATATGATGCAGGGAAGGAAGACTCATTTTTCAAGAAAATACGGAAAATGTTAAGAGGATGAGCAAAAGCAACACAGGACAAACATTCCAAGGCGTAGCGATGTTGAGAGACCGGGAACAGCAACTAAACCGGTCACAGTGGGTGGGAGGTGACACTAGAAGAACACCACATTTAGAGTTGGGCATGAGGTAGGTGGGTGGTAAATGGAGGTATTTACACCAAACATGGCAAAACGTGAATAAGACGACTGCTTTCAACAATCAATGCCATGACATGCGCGAACGAAACATTTTCTCCTTCAGCAAATAGGTCCATCAGATCAGTAGAAAAACATGCTGCAAATTATTTCAAAACTCAAAGGCCGGTCCGACATGGAACAGAGATGTGTTCAATAGGCAGTGCTTTGAAGGATTACGTTGAACTACATTATGGAATGAGAAATACTTCTATTTTGCCTCACAGTGATGGTTCTTTACGACCTAATCGCCTGCATCTCTTTCTATTTTTAAGCCTGTCTTTTTTTTTTTTAACCTTATGTCACTTTTTAGGTTTTGGCTACAGTCTGCTTTCCTGTCTTGTTGGCAAGACCTACTGTTTCAACATAGCATATACTTAGAGTGGGCTTAAGGTCAGCCCTTTGCTCGTGATGCTCATGATTGGATGGCTCTGTTGTCTAGACTTCCTTCCTCTTCTTGTGTTTGTCACGCCCAGAAGCATTTCAATGTCACTGTGTTCAGACACGATGTGTTGCATTCATCATCTGCATACCTGAAATGCTAAGCATGGTGCCAGGACACGCAGGTCTTCTCCTGCCATTACTGGGGCCCTTGAGATCGGCTCCATGAAAATGCTGTGGCTAATACTGGCGACTGAATATTCCTGGTCTTTGGGGAGCTTTTGTTTAGTCCTGGCAGCTCATGTTCCTTATCTGCAAACGTGGCAGCAGCGTAATGCATCAAGAGTACTCACCTTGAAGGACACGCTTCCTCTCTCTATCCTGCTACCAATACTGTTGGGTTTTAGAACTGCGAGCCCTGCCCCCTCCCCTCCATCTATCCTGTTCCCATGCGCTCTCCTCAACTCTTGCCGGGTTCAAGGGCATGGGATGCGGGAACTCGTACTTCCCTTTTTAGGTCGAGCCTCGAGTAGCGCGCAAGCGCTGCTTAGAGGCGAAGACTTTAGTAGCGAGTTTGAAAAGCAGTCCCAAAAACGCTCGTGCGTCGTGGCTGGCCTTTTTGGGATGGGTGCAGCGCGGCAAACATGTGTTTCCAATTATCGTGCCCAGACGCGGCGCGATAATTGTAAACACATGCCGACAAAAGCCATGACGCACGAGCGTCTGGTCAGCTGAGCAGGCTGCCGCGCTCCCTCCTCCCCCCTCCGCTCCTCTGTGGTGCGCGCGCACCACTGTTTATTTTTTTAACCGCGCGGCCGCCATTTTTGTCCTGTGCCGGCCTCGCCTTCTTTCTCCCATTCGGAGCTTTGAATCATGCTGGTTTAACCTTGTTGAGAGCTTCCATCGGTTGCAAAAGCCTCGGTTCTTGTGGCGGATAAATAAGCCAGGAAGCAGGAAGAGAAAAAAAGTGCAATAGGGGTTCATGTAGCTCTCAACAGGGTTCATCTCACAGTGAGGAGATCCCGAGAAACGCCCGAGAGAAAAGTGTGAAGGTTTGTATCAGCATTTTTTCTTGGCCGGGGCATGCCTTAACTCTTTCCACCCAATGCGTTGCCTTTTCTGCTGTTTTTTTGCTTTCTGCAGGCACATTTCCCCCACTTTAAATAAACTTTAGTTTACCTACCGCCACACTCACGGCCTTGGGCGCTCTATTCCGTCCTTCCTAGTTTTTCTCTGCCAGCTCTCCTAACTCCTGCCCCTCACCTTCCCCCGGCCCTATCATTTTTCCAACACTGAGACAATTCAAAACGGCAGCTGGGAGGAGGCGCCAACCTTGCTTTCGCCCACGGCGCTTTCTGTGCAAATGCTAGGTCTGACTGCAGGTACACACACTTGTCTGTTGCACAGTGTGAATGGACAGATTGTGCATCTGCGGCTGTACCGCTGCTGTAAAAGTGCACACGATCACACACTGCGTCTGCACCTCTCTACCGTGCAGCCCCTGTAGACAGTCCAGTTCCTGCGCAGGTAACAGTCTTTACCACAACTGTTTGTAGCTTTCTGACACACTGTGCCCGAGCTCCTGCTCTTTACGCAGATTAGCCACCGTGTTTTCTGGCTGAGCAGTTTGTTCCGTTTTGCGTTTGTTCGTGCGGTCTGTGTTGTACTTTGTCAGAGATCGTGAGATTATTAAAGTAAAGAGAAGTGAGAAGTCATCCCGCAGTGTCCATCCCGCACTGTCTTTAACCTCCATTCTGAATATTACCATTCTTTTCCCCGTCAAGTTACTGCGGGTTGGGCTACTTTTAATCGTAAAGCCTAGTTTGCTTTCAATTTGTTATATTTATTTAAGCTATCGCTTTTTTGTCCATCTTGTTCTCTGCAGCTTCGGGTGTGCAGCACAATACAAGGAGTGAAATGCCTTTCTTCGGAGAAAGGGTCTCTCACCTGTCCACTGCCGATATGAAAACAAACAGCCCCCTCACTACAAGTGTGACAGCCGTACGTTTCTCAACAAAGAGAATATCCCAGGCAAGAGTCACCCAGCTGGAAGAAAGCAGGATGTGGTGTGGGAGGCTAAAGGATGTTTTTCTTCATCAGTGAAAAAGATACAGGGATGCTGGGAATGGGTGGGTACACCTCCTCTAGTTTCCCTTTTGGTAACCAGGTGCGCCCAGAAGTCTGCGCCGAAAAAGTCCTGCCAAGTAAATGAAGTTTATGTTTTTAAACACATTATTTGGAGTCACTGACATTCCGAACTGAAGTGCTTTGTCTCGCGACCACACGCACATTACTTAACAGCTCAGTCGGGGCCTGCTGCAAATTCTATTTGTTCCAATGTATTTGACCTGTACCAGGCCTGCTACATTAATGGCTAAAAAGCATAATAAACAATCAAGATTTTATTAGCGTGAATAAATAAGAGTTAATACACACGAAGCCTCATCATGAAATGTCACTTGGAACCGACAAAGGGACAATTAGAAAAATGTTGAGGTTTCATCGGCACAAGCCAGGGAGGACGGGAAAGGGGGAGGAACAAAGGCTAGAACTATATAGAACAAGTTACTTACCTTCTGTAACACCTTACCTGGTAGAGACTCATCTAGCAGCAGATTCTTTACCTTAGAATTATCCCCATGCGTCAGACTGAATCCAGACATTTTTCGTGAGCAGTTCCCCTGCATGCCGATAGGTGGCGTCGTTCGGCTCCGCGTGGCGTTGTCGTCCGCGCCTGAAGTGACGTGCACAGTGCCTATATAGGCGCCACCCCAGGGTGCTGATGTAAGTTAGTTTTTGCAACTTTCTACACCAGAAGCAAGCAGCCACAAAGCACACTGACCACTGGTGTAGAAAACTAAGGACCTGAAAGGGGGAGTGCCTGTCCCTAGAAATCCGTTCACAGAGCAGGGAGGATGGCTGAGCCGGTAAGGAATCTGCAGCTAGATAGAGTCTATACTAGATAAGACGTTACCAAAGGTAAGCAACTTGCTCATCTGATGGAGACTTCTAGCTGCAGATTCCTTACCGGAGGTGAGATTGCGGACCAATTTCACACGAGGAAGTTCTGCAGGACCTAATGGGGAAAAATTCCCATCCCTACGGACTTCACTGTCCAGGCAGTAGTGTTTGGCAAACGTGTGCAAGGAAGCCCATGTTGCCACCTGGCAGATGACCAGGACCGGAAGTTCGCATGCTAACGCAGTGGTGGCAGCCTTAGCACTGGTGGAATGAGCGCATAAACCCTCAGGGCATTGCTTTTTAGCTAATGCGTAGCAGGTCTGTATTCAGAACAGGATCCATCAGGAGTTGGTCCGCTTCTGCACGGGCCGTTTTTTCTTCGAACCGATATAGCCCATGAGGAGTTGGTCGTCCATCCGGAACGCTTGCGTGCAGACCAGGTAAAATGACAATGCTCCTTTTAGGTCGAGACCATGAAGTTGCTCTTCTTCCTTGAAGGGATGAGACGGAACATAAAAAGTAGACAGAGAGATGGTTTGGCTTACGTGAAATGGAGTGACCACTTTCGGAAGAAAAAAAGCCCTCGTACAAAGCACCAGTTTGTCTGGGTAGATATTCAGGTACGGAGGCTTGGATGACAAGACCTGAAGTGCACTGACCCTCCGGGCAGATGTTATAGCCAGCAGGAAGGCCGTCTTGATGGTAAGGAGCACTGAGAGGACAGTTAATTAAGGGCTCAAACGGAGCGCACATCAGGAACGTCAAGACCAGATTAAGGTCCCACACTGAGGCATAATGAAGGGAAAAGGAGGAAACATGTTGCAAACCTTTCAAAAACCTATGTACAATAGGGGATTGGAAAAGGGAACATTGGGCAGGTAACTGCAGAAAAGCAGATATTGCAAAAAGGTATTCCTCAACAGTGCTCAGAGCACTGCTGGGCAAGGGAAAGAAAAAACAGGAAAACCTTGGAAAAGAGCAGAAAAAGGGTCAACTTGTTTCTCTACACACTATGCCACAAACTTGGGCCAACGGCAGGTGTATACTGTTTTGGTGGAGGAGGGCCTGGCTGCCAGAATAACATTGCAGGTTTCGGGAGGAAGATTGAAAGATGTCGACTGTTGGCGCTTGATGGAGAAGGGTAAATGTAAAAATTTTAACCTCCTAATATTTTCGTACAATATTAATAAACATGTTCGTTTAAGTAAATAACCAACAATGTATGTTAAGGGTTAATGGTAACACGCAATTCAGTGTGCAAATTAATTGACTTATAATTGTTTACGTTTCTAACATAACATAATATTTGCGTACTAATTTAATAATAAATGCATGATTTGTGCTTTTAAATAAAATGTGTGGTTGCAAAATAAAGCGATGGTAAGTAAGGGACAGCTTTATATGTTGCTTCTGCTAGGTAATACCTAATTGGGGTACGTAGAAAGACGGGGAGGAAACGAAAGGGTTTATATTTCTTTGTTTTAATAACATTTTGTTTATCTTTGAAAATAGTGCGCTTAGGCCTGCCGAGCAGCAATATAAAATGGCCGCGAGTTATTAGAGTGCGCATGAGCGGATGAGACCATGTGATAGAGGAGAGAGGCTGTGGAAAAGGGATGATCACGTGCTGATGCCGAGAGGCTAAGATGAAAGTATGGTCAAGGCTGCTGTGACCCTTCTGAGCAGATGTGTGCCAAGATGATCAGCAAGAAGCGTGAGAAGCCTGGTTGAATCAATAGACGGAACTGTATTACACAAAATGTAACAGAAAAAGATACAATTTGGACTGATTGAAACGGATGAGCAAATGCATGAACTGTGGGAAACGATGCTTGCATGGACATTCCACACGGAACTGGTTAAGACCAGGAAGTTTGATTAAAATGTATATGGACCTGAGTTTTTGACCAATGAGAATGAATCGCACCATGTAAGAAGAAACATTTTATGCTGTAAGCTAGAATTAGGGTATAAGAAGACCTACTCTTGGTGGGAGGGGTTAGAGTGCTGCGGGATGCTGCGGGAGATGCTGAAGAAGTTAGATGCTGTAGATGGGAGAAGTTGCGGTTGCTGATGCTGACGAGCTGATGCTGCTGCTATTATTTTCCTTTTCCAGTTGAGTATAAAAATGCAGCTTTAGGAGAACTTTTTAGTGATAGATTTTTATTAGAATTATTAGGCTTTCCCCAGAGAGATAGATAGATTGATCTATAGAGTTCTTATTATGATAACCTCGTTTTTCCGTCTAATAAAAGTGCCATGCAATTTCAAACTATTCTTATATTGATGATAAATGCAATGATCTGAATAATAAGCTTAATCTCAATTTCCTGCATTCAAAACTTTATATAAACTTTATTATTCTTTAAACAAATGCCTCAGTGATTTTCTTTAGCTCAATGATTAATAATGAAATGGTAAAAGAGTTCATTGTGATTGAGCTGGTCTTAATCACCATCAACTGATTCCTACTAGTTGGTCCATCGACCAATGAGCGGAATACCTTAAAAGCAAATGAGAAATATTATGTCATTATAAAAGAGGTATACCGTCTCCTTCCAGCGAATCGTTTTCTCCTAGGTTCATGACGGAGGAAATCCAGGGAACAAAGGAGTAAGTGAATGTATATGCGGTGTTATGGGCCCCACCGTCATATGGATATAGTGTGTGTGTTAGAGAAATAATTGCACCTGGATGACCAAAGCATAATAGGAGAATTATTTTTATTGTTAGCGCTGAATCACGCTTAATCTCCATGTCAGAAGGCAGAACGTTGATAGGTTCGGGTGGAAAACTCTCCCATGCTGCTGTGACTTAAGATCAACAGCTCAGGATACCAGACTCTACATGCTCAATGCGGAGCCACAAGAATGACTTGGACCCAGTCGTTCCTAGTCTTCTTGAGAACTCTAGGCATGAGTGGTATAGGCGGAATGGCGTATAGGAGGCCTGAGCTCCCCTCAAGATGTAAAAGTTTCCAAGATAGAGCCGCCTTGGAAACTCCAGCGTACAGAACTGCTGACATTGAGCGTTTTTGACGGTGGCGAACAGAGCTAACGAAGGCTTTCCCCACTGCTGAAAGAGACCTTGCACCATCTCTGGATGCAGATGCCATTCGTGATCCGAAAGGTATCTGCGGCTGAGTTTGTCCGCACCGACGTTCAGAGAGCACGCCAGATGTTGAACCACCAGGGATATGCCCTGTTGTTCCAGCCAAGTCCAGAGATGCAGGGCCTATAAACAAATGGCCCATGACACCACCCCACCCTGTTTGTTGCAGTACCACATGGCGGTGGGGTTGTCAGTGAACCCTTGCACCAGCCTTCCCTGGATGGAGGAGAGAAAGGCTTTCAATGCCAACCGGATCGCTCAGCGCTACAATATGTTGGTGTAGAGTCTGGATTCCGCCGCAGACCAGAGGCCTCTAATCTCCACCTATCCCAGATTGCCGCCCCATCCCAGGAGTAATACATCCATCACTACAGCCAGATCTGGTTGGAGAAGGAAGAGGGGTCTGGCGCTGACCCAAAAGCAGTTTGTTAACCACTACTTCAGATTGTTTGCAGTTCCCTCCGAGATATGGACCAGGTCGGAGAGATTCCCCTAATGCTGCGTCCACTGGAACTTCAGGTCCCACTGTAGAGCCGGCATGACAACGGGCATGTGTCACCAGCAGCATGCAGGCGGCCATAAGGCCCAGCTGCCTCAGAGTCAGTCTCATCGAAATCCAGGATAGAGACTAAAACATCGTTATCATAGCCTGAATATCCTGAACTAGCAGTTTAGGAGAATAGGCTCGAAACTGTACCTTGTCCAGAACAGCTCTGCCAAAAGGGAGCGTCTGAGAGGGAGTCAGGTGTGAGTTTGGAACATTGATAGTGAGTCCCAGCGAATGTAGAAGGTCAGCTGTAGTCAGGAGGTGGGAGACAACAGCCTGGGGCGAGCCCAACCTCATCAGCCAGTCATCATATAGGGGAAGACTGGCACCCCTGATCTCTACAAATGAGTTGTAAACACCGCCATCACCTTGGAGAACACCCAAGGGGTGCTGGTGAGGCCAAAGGGGAGCACAGCAAAGTGAAAGTGCTCGTCGCCCACCGTGAACTGCAGGTAACGCATGTGGGCAGGCAGGATAGGAATATGCAATATGCGTCCTGCAAGTCCAACGCTACCAACCAGTCTCTTGGGTCGAGGGCAGATAGGACCTGAGCAAAAGTGAGCATTCTGAACTATTCTTGAGGAAGAAGTTGAGAGAGCACAGGTCGAGGATAGGACGAAGGCCTCCGTCCTCCTTGGGCGCCAGAAAGCAGAGGGAATAACAACAGCAACCCACATCTGGCATCGGAACGGTCTCTATGGCTCCTTTGGCCAAGAGAGACATCACTTCCTGGCAGAAGGGATAGGCAGTCCTTCATCAGCCTGTCGTAAGTAGCTGGCATGGAGGAAGTGGTAGTCTTGAGGGGGAGAGAATAGCCCCTTCGGACAATCTGCAAAACCCACTTGTCCGATGTTCTGGATTGCCAGTAGGGCAGGTGATGGTGAATCCTTCCGCCCAGTGGGTGCCCATAACGATAAACGGGCAGACTAGGAGGGTTTGGAGGCTGCGGCTGCTGGGGGGGGTGGTCAGCGGGGGGGGCGATGTTTGACTGACCCGACTGCTGGCCTCACGACCCAAGGGGCTGGTAGGTACCGTGTCCACAGCCACACAGAGGCTTGAAAGCTTGCGCACTGCAGTGGCTGGGTAAGGAAGCGGCTGTATGCCCCTTCCATGGCCATGAAGGGCAGATTGAGGGTGCTGAGGGGCCATGGAAAGGCCGAAGGACCTGGCTGTAGCACTGCTTTCCTTAAAGTGCTTGAGCGCCCAATCCGCCTAGTCTTAGAAGAGACGGGTGACATCAAAGGGAATGTCCATGTGTGATGTCTGGACATCCCCAGAAAAGCCATGAGTCCTCAACCAGCCATGGCGTTGCAAGACCACTTTAGATGAAACTGCTCTTCCCAGTGAGTCGGTGGTGTCTAGTCCACATCTAATGGCGAACATGGCTGTGTCCCTCTTATGGGTAACTTTCTGGGAAAGCATGGCCCGGGCCTCCTCCGGAACCGTTGGCAGCACCTGCACATCCGTATTCCACAGGTTGTGGGACTAGGGGCCCAAAACGTATGCGGTGTTCGCCAACCACAATGCCAGGCTGGTGGAAGAAAACATTTTCTTGTCTAAATCGTCCACTCTCTTGGATTCTCAATCCAGTGGTGAGGTTGGGAATGCACGTGGACTTACATGTGAAGTGTAGGCATGGACCATGCGCTGGGCAATTGTCCTGTTCACAGGAGCCCGTGTTGGAGAAGTGTCCAGTCCACTGGCTTCACCCAGATCCTCACACCAGTCCAAGGAGTCATAAGGCTGGTGTTATTCAGGGTCCAGCCTCCCCCCACCCCCCATTCTTCCTCGAGTGCTAGCCCATAAAAATAGGGCTAAGGTGCCCGGCCTGGAAGGTATGGCTCCAGTCGGCACCGGGGTCCACATTGGACAGAGCCCTTCTGGCACAGTGTCGGAGTCAGGGATGTAAATGGGGAAGGCGGCGCCGGGAGAGTCGGCCTCGGGACTGGCGCCAGGGAAGGTCGACATGGCAACACTGGAGCCAATCTGGATCCATCAGTGGATCCTTGGGGACCGAATGGCGCTGGAGCCGCTGGCATGGTTCCAGTAGGGGCCCCTCACAAACCCATGGGGCCCGAAGGCGCACTGGAGGGAACGGGCCACCCAAATATGAGATGCATAGCCTCATAAAACTCTCTCAACTGGGCAGGGGTCGCTCCGGCTCCCGGAAAGCCGGTCTTCTTGGATAACAACCTGCCACATCAGAAGGAAAAAGAAAAATCTCAAAAGACTTCGACAAAACTTTGAAAAAAGTTAGTAAAAAATTGACTATGGGGTAGCTCTTTACTGATCTGCGCTGGACTGGCTTGGAAAGAAAATAACTGATGTCAGCGCACTGGGCTGGCACCTATATAGGAACTGCACACAACTTCCAGCGCAGATAGCGCAGATGGCGCAGACAAAGCCCCACGGAGCCGAATGACGCCACCTACTGGAGTGCAGGGGTACTGCTAAAGAGAAAAGTCCCAGATCCAGTCTGACACCTGGGGATATTTCCAAGGTAAGGAATCTGTGGCTAGAAGTCTATCATATACATAGCCAAATAATTCTTCAAAATGGAGTAATGGTCCTTGTACACCTTTACATTCTTCCCGCAATCACATCATTACACTTAAAATCATTCTCAAGTACCATAATCCTCTCCAGAAATGCTCTCGGTAAACTCCTGACCTCTAAGTTTGGGCTGTTGTTGGTGGCTGGTTAATCTTTTCCCAGAGGGAGAAGAAGTGGTCAGAACTCCGGGTCTCGGGTTAATAGGAAATTTCCTGTTAATATTCAATCTCTCACAAGCTTGTACGCTTTTGAAAATTCTTTTCACATTCCTACACTTTCCATCTTGGGTGACAATACTTTTCTTATAGAGTGCAACAATTCTGTAAAGGCAGGAGAATTTTAAACTCCCTTTTACTATCTGACCTGATTAGCAAATACTTATGTAATCACCCACAACAAAATTAGGAGATCTGACTCTACTGGCCTTATCAAAGAGTTCCTTAGTGGGAGTCTTTTGAGAATCGGCATGCCTCCCGAGTTTGGAACCATAGGATTTGCCCTGGGGAAGCTTACCCTTGTGTCACCATGGACCTACTTCTAAGGTGCAGTGTCTCCCTCTCATTAAGAATAGGCTAGTACATGTGGCACTATTTGGGGATATTCTGTAGGCCCACAACCAATTTCAGATGGCCATGGAAAAAGGCACGTTGTACACTATCTTGAGAAAACTATTAAATCGTTCAACCTGCCCATTGCACTGTGGGTCATAAAGAGCAGTCATTAAAAAAGTGGTACCATGAAGATGGAGGGAATCTGATATTTCAGTGGAAGTTACATCCTATTATCTTTAACAATCATCTCAGGGAAGCCCTCCTTGGCGAACACGTTCTTGAGGAATTCTAAAACTTCTGAAGCGATTGCTCTCTCAGCAAACTTAGCCTACAGCCATTTAGAATGAAAATTGAGTACAAGAGCATACTATATGTGAGAGGGAAGTTTGTGAAAGTGCCTGGTAATATCAAACCCCAATGTCTGCCAAGCAAATTTAGGCCAGCGAACTGGTTGAAAAGAGGTACAGGAGGTCTTCACATTTATAACTCTGGATATGCAAACCTGACACTCTCTGACAATGTTCTGCACCCAAGTTAGTTCTGGGCCACCTGAACTGCATCCTATACAAACCTTTGAGGCCTGACATCCCTATGTGGCCTTGTGACACAAATAAATAATGCTTAAGTACTCACCTGGGGGTGGGGGGGGGCAGAGGGGACCCACACATTGTTGCAAAAGACAAACCCATTTGCAAGACTAAATTCTGCACTCACTTGGGCAAAGGAGTGTATAGGACTGTTTAAGAGATTTAGGGTGCAACCTTCCACCACATATTTCTTCATCAAACTCAACGTATCATCCTTACCAGTCTGGACCCACCACAATTCCTCTTCTACCTAACCAGTTTCAAGGGTGCAAACATCATTCAAATTCGCCACCACATCCATTTCCTCATTCCCGTTGCTCTGTTCCTCCCCATGGCATGCCAGAAAACTCTGCAGCTTGATTGTTCCTTTCAGGGACAGAAACAGCTTAAAAATAGTGTTACTGTAGTTTAGACCTCAGTCTGAAATTTGTGCATGGGACATTAAGCCTCTATCTGGAGAAAAAAATACTGATAAGCTAAGTCTGCAACTCGAACTTCTTTCCCCATATGAAATGGTGAAAATGATTGACGGCACAAACGAACAAGTTACTTACCTTCGGTAACTATGTATCTGTAAGAGACATTAGTAGTTATAGATTCCTTATCTTAGAATTACCCCCAGGCATCAGACTGGATCCGGAGAAACCTTTTCGTAGCAGTACCCCTGCACATCAGTTGGTGGCGTCGGTCGAACCCGAGTTCGTCGTCGGTTTTGTGGTCGCCGGGATGACATCGCGATATCTACTTAGACGCCGCCCCTGCGCGCTGAGGTCAGTTCTGACACGACTTTCCACGCCAGAAGCACAGAGCCATGAAAGACACTGAACACTAGTGCACATAACTAGGGCCCTGGAAGGGAGTCCCTATCCCTAGAAGTCAGTTCGCAGAACGGGGAGGATGGGTGGGGCAGTAAGGAATCTATAACTACTAATGTCTCTTACAGATACATTGTTACCAAAGATAAGTAACTTGTTCATCTGAAAGAGACCGTAGTTATAGATTCCTTACCTTAAAATAAATACCCCAGCAAGTCCAACTCTGGAGGTGGGTCTGCGAACTAAGTTCACACCAGGAAGTCCTGGAGAACAGAACGGCCGAAAAAGCTCTCTCTCCGGACTTGGCTGTCCAGGCAGTAATGCTTAGTAAACGTGTGCAGGGATGCCCACGTAGCTGCCTGGCAGATGCCAGCGGAACTCCACGTCCCAAAGCAGTAGTAGCTGCTGTCGCCCTAGTAGAGTGGGCGCGAAGTCTTACTGGAAGTTCCTTTTTAGCCAAAGAATAACAGATCTTAATGCATAGGATAACCCATCGAGAGATGGTACATTTGTGCACTGCCTGACCTTTCTTGGTGCCCACATAACCCACGAAGAGTTGATCGTCCACCCGGAAGTCTTTAGTGCGGTCAAGGTAGAAAGACAGCGCACGTTTTGGGTCCAGACAGTGGAGTCTCTCCTCTTTGGAAGGGTGCGGAGGCGGGAAGAAGGTGGGCAAGGTGATGGTCTGACCTATGTGTAAAGAGGTAACCACTTTGGACAGAAAAAAGGGCCTAGTAAGGAGTACCACTTTGTCCGGATGGACAGCAAGAAAGGGAGGACTGGAAAATAAGGCTTGAAGCTCACTCACCCTGCAAGCAGAGGTGATGGCAAGCAAGAAAGCAGTCTTCAAAGTAAGGAGACGAAGAGGACAATTATGTAGTGGCTCAAAGGGAGCACACATAAGGTAAGCGAGGACAAGATTCAAGTCCCACTGGGGCATTACGAAAGGAGAAGGAGGAAAGAGATGAGTAATGACCTTCAGAAATCTATTAACAATAGGGGACTTGAAAAGAGAAAGCTGATCCGGAAGGCAAAGAAAGGCCGAAATGGCAGAAAGATAGTCTTTAAGAGTGCCCAGAGCAGAGCCCTGCTGGGCCAAAGAAAGAATGAAGAAGAGAACCTCTGAAAGAGGGGCAGAAAGGGGATCCACAGCCTTTGCTGTGCACCATGCCACAAATTTGTTCCATCTACAGGCGTGGAGGGACGCCTGGCTGCCAAAATAACATTACAGACTTCGGGAGGAAGGTCGAATGCTGTCAACTGTCGCCGCTCAATCGCCACACAAGGAGGTGGAGACTGGACAGGTACGGGTGAAGGACCGTCCCCTGCTGCTGCGACAGAAGATCCTCCCGAAGAGGCAGTGTGATCGGAGGATCGAAGGCCATGCTCAAGAGCTCGGGGTACCAGACTCTTCGTGCCCAGTCCGGAGCCACAAGAAATACTTGGGCCTGGTCGCGCTTGATCTTCTTCAGCACTCTGGGTAGAAGTGGTACAGGTGGAAAGGCATACAGGAGGCCGCAATTCCACTTGCGACAAAAGGCGTCGCCGAGCAAGTGCCGCCTTGGAAACTCCAACGCACAGAACTGCTGACATTGCCCATTCTCTGCGAATAGATCTAACCAAGGCTCTCCCCACTGCTGAAAGAGACCTTGCACCACCTCCGAGTGAAGACGCCATTCGCGATCCATAATGCACCGGCGGCTGAGTTCGTCCGCCCTGGCGTTCAGGGAACCTGCCACGGTGTTGAACCACCAGGGATATGCCCTGATGTTCCAGCCACGTCCAAAGGCGAAGAGCCTCTTGACATAGGGTCCACGACCCCACCCCGCCCTGTTTGTTGGAGTACCACATTACGGTGGTGTTGTCCGTGAACACCTGCACTACTCTTCCTTTGACAGAGGGAAGGAATGCTTTCAGTGCAAGACGAATCGCTCGGAGCTCCAGGCGGTTGATGTGGAGCTCGGACTCAGCCGGAGACCAAAGGCCTCTGATCTTCGCCTCCCCCATGTGGCCGCCCCGTCCCATAAGTGACACATCCGTCACTACTGTAAACTCTGGTTGGGAGAGGGATCTACCGCTGACCCAATCCTGGTCCGTGAGCCACCACTGCAACTGACTTGCAGTCCCCTCCGAGATCTGGACGACATCGGAGAGATTCCCCTGATGCTGCGCCCACTGGAACTTCAGGTCCCATTGCAGAGCCCGCAAATGCCATCTGGCATGATCCACCAGTAGGATGCAGGAGGCCATGAGGCCCAGCAGCCTCAGGATCATTCTCACCAAAATCCGGGATAGAGGCTGAAACATCGGTATCATAGCCCGAATATCCCGGACTAGCTGCTCGGGAGGATAGACCCGAAACTGCGCTGTGTCTAGACCCGCTCCGATGAAAAGGAGCTTCTGACAGGGGATCAGGTGCGACTTCGGCACATTGATAGTGAACCCCAGCAAATGCAGGAGGTCCGCCTTAGTCTGGAGGTGGGAGACGACAGCCTGGGACGAGCCCGCCTTCAACAGCCAGTCGTCGAGATAGGGGAAGACTGGAACCCCTGATCTGCGCAGATGAGCTGCGACCACAGCCATCACTTTCGTGAACACCTGAGGTACGCTGGTAAGGCCAAAGGGGAGCACAGTAAACTGAAAATGCTCGTGGCCCACCGTGAACCGTAGGTAACGTCAGTGGGCAGGCAAGACGGTGATGTCAAAGAAAGCTTCCTGCAAGTCCAACGCTACTATCCAGTCTCCAGGATCGAGGGCAGACAAGACCTGAGCCAAGGTTAACATCTTGAACTTCTCCTTCCGGAGGAAGCGGTTGACATCCCTGAGGTCTAAGATAGGACGCAGGCCTTTGTCCTTCTTGGGTACCAAGAAGTAGTGGGAGTAGCAACCACGACCTACATCTGGCACAGGGACGCGTTTAATAGCTCCCTTGCCCAAGAGAGCAGTAACTTCCTGGCGGAGAAGGGCCAAATGATCCTCCGACATACGATGGAGTGTTGGTGGCATGGAGGGAGGGGTAGTCACGAAGGGGAGGGAGTAGCCCCTTCGGACTATCTGCAAAACCCACCTGTCCGACGTGATGGTGTGCCAGTGGCGGAGGTGATGGTGGATCCTGCCGCCCACTGGCAACTGGTGGCCCTGAAAGGTCAGACTAGGAAGGCTTGGAGGCTGCTGCAGAGGGGGGCATTGGTGGACTGGCCCGCCCGCTGGCCCCCAGACCCGCGACGCTGCGTCCCACAACCCCGGCCACGCAGAGGCTGGGTAGCTCGCACGGCCCTGTGGCTCTGGGTGGAACGTTGTGGGGCACCCCTTTCGTAGCCACGAAAGGAGCGAAAGGCAGACTCTGCATGGGGCGAGAAGTGGCTGCGAGGCCCAAGGATCTGGCCGTAGCCCTAGAGTCCTTCAAACGCTCAAGCGCGTTGCCCGCCTTGTCACCAAACAGGCGACGGCCATCAAACGGCATGTCCAAAAGGGTAGATTGGACAGCCCCAGAGAAGCCAGATGTTCTCAGCCAGACGTAGCGCCTCAGGGCTACCGACGTGGAAACCGTTCTACCCAGTGAGTCGGCAGTATCCAGCCCACACCAGATGGTGAACTTCGCTGCGTCTCGACCCTCAGCAACAGCGCGGGTGAGCACGACCCAGGCCTCCTCCGGGCACTGTGGCAGCACTTGCGCGACCGTATCCAACACTGTGTGTGTAGAACGGCCCAAGAGACATGCAGTGTTCACCGACCGCAGTCCTAAGCTGGCAGAATAAAACATCTTCTTCCCAAGATGGTCCAGCTTCTTAGATTCCCTATCTGGGGGAGCAGTAGGGAATGCGCCTTTTGATGATGAGGCTTGGACCACCAAGCTCTCGGGGGTAGAGTGTTGGGAGAGGAAAAGTGGGTCGCCCAGGGCCGGGCGGTTGCGTCAGGCAATCATCCTGTCCACAGGAGCCCCTGTGCTGGGCTTGGACCAAGTGCCCAGAAGGATGTCGGTGAGGGCTTCATTAAAAGGCAGCAGGGGCTCCGAAGAGGCTGCTGCCGGCTGAAGCACCTCAGTCAGGAGGTTGGTCCTGACAGCCACCGTAGGAAGCTCAAGGTCCAAGGCCTCAGCCGCCCTACGCAACACCACAGTGTAGGAAGCTCCCTCCTCCGTAGCCACGGTAGGGGGAGAAAGCATACCAAGGTCTGGGGAGGTATCCAGACCACTGGTATCACCCAACTCCTCTCTCCAGTCCGTTTCCTCAAGTTGATCTGTTAGAGGGTCAATAGACCCCTCCCAGTCCTCCTCACCCTCCTCTGGCTGCCACTCAGGGCGGTAGGGAATGCCAGGAATGAACAGTGGGACAAAAGTATCCTCCGGCGCCGGTGTCCACATCGGGGATGAGGCTGGGGTCGTCGCCGGTTGGGGTCACAACCAGCGTCGGGGGTGTCGTCACCGGGATCAGCGCCAGGGAAGGTACCGTGAGTTCGACCGGTGCTGATCTGGATCCAGGCGTGGAGCCAAGGGGGCCCTGTGGCGCCGGAGCCGCCGGCATCGAAGGCCCAGGAACCCCAGCCGAGTCCGCGGGGCCCGAAGGCACGCCGGCAGAGTCTGGCTGCCCAAAGATGCTATGGAGCGCTTCGTAAAACTGACAAAGCTGGGCAGGGGACACTCCGGCTCCGGGAAAGGGAGGGAATCGCAGAGCCATCCCAGCGGGCTCCGAGGAAAGAGCAGGAGAGCGACTACGCTCCGGGTCCCAGTGTCACATCGGCCGACGGATGGGGAGAAGGCGAAGAGCGACGATGCTTCTTCGCCTTCTTCTTGTGCTTCGACTTACCCGAGGAGTGCAAAGACTTCGATGACAAGTGGTGATGGCTCCGCGACCTTCCCCTTGACCGGGAACTCGAGCCGCGCGGAGCAGACTGCTGCGCCTCCAAAAGCTTTCGGGACCGCTCCCGCAAAGACTTCGGGTTTAGGGCCTGGCAGTCGGAGAACAACTTCGGGTCGTGGTCGTGCTCCAGGCACCAAAGGCACACAAGGTGCGGATCGGTGATCGACATCAACTTGTGACAGGAGTCACAAGACTTGAAACCGGGCTGACGGATGGACATCTCTCGTGCACCAGGAGTCGTAAGATTCAAAAGACGTAGATAAAGAGTCGAAAAAAGTGTTAGTCAAAAAGTGACTAAGGGGCACGCTCTCCCCGGTTCTGCGCTGGCTGGCGTGGAAAAAGAAAGAACTGACGTCAGCGCGCAGGGTCGGCGTCTAAGTAGACATCGCGACGTCATCCCGGCGACCACGACGAAGAACATTAAGTGGACAGACGCCACCTACCGACGTGCAGGGGTACTGCTACGAAAAAGTTTCTCCGGATCCAGTCTGACGCCTGGGGGTAATTCTAAGGTAAGTAATCTATAACTACGGTCTCTTTCAGATAGAAGACAAGGCCAGGTTAGAATGGGAGTCAGGTCCGCTGGCACTAAGGTGGTGGTATCTTGGATATTTCATTTCTGCACTCACTCATTTCTTCACTACTTGCTTTCCAGAGGACACAGATGCACCGTCACCAAGCATCCTTCAGTATGTCTGTGATACTGAAGAACAAGTTCCTTACCTTAGGTACCGCCTTATCTGGTAAAGACTATCTAGCAACAGATCCCTTATCTTAGAATTATCCCCAGGCGTCAGACTGGATCAGGACATTTTTTGTGTGGAGTACCCCTGCACACCAGTAGGTGGTGGTATTTGGCTCTGCGTGGCATTGTCTGCGCCGGAAATTACATGTGCGGTGTCTGTATAGGGTCCACCTCAGCACGCTGACGTCAGCTTCTTTTTGCGACTTTCCAAACCAGGAGCACGAAGCCTCAAAGAACACTGACCATTGGTGTGGAAAACTAGGGCCCTGAAAGGGGAACAACCATGTCCCTAGAAATCCGTTCACAGAGCGGGGAGGATGGGTGGGTCAGTAAAGAAACTGCAGCTAGATAAAGTCTCTACCAGATAAGGCGTTACCCAAGGTAAGTAACTTCTTCATCAGATAGAGACTTCTAGCTGCAGATTTCTTACCTTAGAATAGATACCCAAGCAATACCTCCCCAGTGGTGGGTCTGCAAAACCGTTTCACACTAGAAAGTCCTGCAGGACCGAAAGAGAAAACTGCCCATCCCGACGGACCTGACTGTCCAGGCAGTAATGCTTCGTGAGCGTGTGTAGAGAAGACCACGTTGCTGCCTGGCAGATATCCAGTACTGGAACTCCACATGCTAATGCAGTGGTCACAGCCTTAGCTCTGGTGGAATGAGCATGCAGACCCTCAGGGGGTTGCTTCTTGGACAGTGCGTAGCAGGTTTTAATGCAGAGCACTATCCATAGGGAGATGGCCCGCTTCTGCACAGCAATCCACTTATTGGCGCCGCACTCCCCCCACTGCCCTCCCCCGCCACCACCCGAAGAGTAGGTCACAAACCTGGAAATATATTAAGCGGTCAAGGTAGAACTGCAAAGCTTATTTTTGTTCCAGTTGGTGAAGTTGCTCCTCTTCCTTAGAGAGATGTCATTGCCACTAGGAAGGCTATCTTGATGGTAAGGAGCCTGTAGGAAGATTGATTTTTATGTAGTGATACCAATGTAAAGGCATACCATGCCAAAAGTCTAAGCGACCCTTGTTTGGTTTACAGGGCTTACTTTAATAATCCCAAATGCTCTATTTATGGTAGTGTGGTCGAGCAGCGTAGGCTTATCAGAGGCGAGAGTTAAGCATTTGCTCTGCACACACAGTCAATAAGTAGCTCGCACACTAAGTAAGAAACCTGAGACCAATTTATAAAAATAAAGACCATTTTTATACGAATTTACACACCAAGAGTTTTACAATAGCTTTAGTAAATTTGGAGGTTTTGATTTTAGAAGGAAAATAGTTAAAATAATGGTTCTTGAGGCAAGTGCCTCTAACTGTACAATGTTAACCTATGGGAGGAAAAACTCAAGTAGCAAAACTGTACTTGCAGTGGGAGTTTTGAGGTGCACTTTGGGAGGGGGGCAAGGTCCAAAGTACCACCAGCAGGTTTCCTTTACCTCTCCTGGTGTGTCAGGCTGCAGAGGTGTGGGTCGGGATGGTAGCCTCAAGCGCTATACTGGTAAAGTCAATGGGACCTAGAACAACGGCTGCTAGGGGGGACTTGGGGACGAGTCTGGGTGAACCCAAAAGGGGGGCTCAGGTTGTGGGGACCCTTAGGCCAAGGGGACGCAGTCTGAAGTTGAGAACTCAGGCTGGGGGGTGCGGGTGCAGAGGTGCTTAGCTGGCTGACCACTTGAGTTAGAGGCTCCCACGGTTGTCGGTATAGCTGAAGAGGAGGGAAAAACAAGACAGCAGGGCCACTCTAGTCGTGGGTCTCATTGGTCCTGAAGTCCCTCGACGTTCAGGAAGGCTTTCAAGGTGGTGGTGTCTAGGCTAGACGAAGAACAAGCCTTGGCTGTTGCAAGTGCCCGGGTAATCAGGGTATTGGTGCAGGGGGGCTCCTGGAGGGTCTAGCATCTCGATGCTCAGCAGAGAGACGGGGCTGACCTCCTAGTACCACAAAAAACTTCCTCCTGAAGTGTTGCTCACTCTGTGGTCCCAATGGCCAACAACACGGCGAACCGGGCAAATGCGGTCGGGGTGCCAGCAGATGCAGGGGCATGCCTCCTCCACCCCCAAGGGATGGTTGCCGAAATGCTGGACAGTCCTCCAAGTGTTGGGGAGGATGTACAGCCGCAGGACAAGTTGAGTCTTTGCGATCTTTAAGGAGTAGGCAACAAGGCAGAGTTTGGTGCCGGTTTCTTTGCAGGTCCTTGGTTCTGGCACTGTTGTCTCTTCTTTGTCATTCTTCTGTTCCTAGGTAGTCGAATCCGAGGACCTGGTGCCAGGGGACCCCTAAATGCTCAATTTAGGGGTGTTTAGGGGAGTATATGGTAGTAGCCAATGGGCTTCCTGCCACTAGGGCGACTACGCCCCCCATATGCTCACTTACTGTGGGGAGTGGGCGCGAACCTGGCCCAGAAGTCCCTATTTCACCAAAAATCAGGATGGTGAAAACCTTCTTTGGCTGTTCACTTCAGGTATCCCACCTTTCAGGTGCCCTCTGGGTGCATGTCTTCAAATCTTATACTGGCATCACTAAAGATTTATTAAGACAAGGTGTTTGATACCAAACACCATTATTTTCAGTGAAGCCATCTTGTAGCTAGGTAACTGGTAATGACCAGTGCCCAGTACATGTTCTTAAAATGGCTTCCTGCACACTTGCAATGACTAGCAAAGGAACTAGGCGTCACAGAGGCACATCTGCTCATGAAGATGTGCCCTCGCATGTATTATAATGCACCCTGCCTTCGTGCTCTAAATTCCTGCTGTAGGAGTGACTTCCATATAGTGCATTCAGTGTGGGTGGGCATTGCACACATCATTCAGGGTCCAGCGACCCTTCCCAATACTCCATGAGTCTCAGCCCATAGGAATAGGGCTTGGCCTCCGGCCTGGAAGGCATGGCTCCAGTCGGCGCCGGCATCAGATGATGCTCCTCCGGCTTTGTGTCAGAATCGGAGATGAGAATGGGGATGGCGGCACCAGCAGCATCGACATCAGGACCGGCGCCGGGGAAGGTCGAGGTGGTACAACTGGTTCTGGTCTGGATCCAAGGGGCCCAACTGGAACCCAGAACAGAACTGCCGGTGGAGAACCAGTGGGGGCCCATCCCGAACTCACGAAGCCCAAAGGTGCGGCAACGGGCCGCCCAAACAAGAGGTGCATGGTCTGATAGAACTCACAAAGTTGGGCGGGGGTCGCTGTAGCTCCGGAACCTCAGGGCGGCGCAGAGCCACCCAAAGCACAGGCTCAACCATGGAGCCAGGCCTCGAATGACGACGCTCACTCGTCTCATCGGATAGCTTTGATGAACAGGGTGAAGTCAAAAACCTCTTCGACTTCTTACTTTTTTTTCTCTTGCGGGACTTACCCCAAGACGACTTCGAATGTGAAGAGGATCTTGGGCTCCACAACTGATCCTGGGACCTTCCTCTCGACCGGGAATCGACACCGTCGTTGCATCGCATGTTGAGCGGCAAGGAGGTTAAGGGAGCGCTCTCTCAAGGCCTTGTGGTGCATGGCGCCGTGTCGTGGTCAGACTCGTGGCACCAGAGGCAAACAAGGTGCAGGTCTGTCACTGACATCTGTCGGTGAAAGGTGCCCCAGGGCTTGAAGTTGGCCATCCTAGTTCACATCCTGCCACACAAGGAAAAGGTTTAAAAAAAGACTTCAACAAAAAGTTGAAAAAGCACAGTTAAAAATGACTGTTGGGTAACTCTCTCCGGATCTGCACTGACTGGCACGGAAAGAAAAGAACTGACATCAGCATGCTTGGGTGCAGCCTATATAGGCACACATCACTTCCGGCATGGACAATGCCACGTGGAGGCAAACAACGGCACCTGCTGGGACACAGAGGTACTGCTCTCAAAAAAATTCCGGATCTTGTCTGACACAAGGGGATAATGCTAAGCTAAGAAATGTGCAGCTAGGAGACTATCAGATAGTATTATTGCACAGGCATGCTGCACCCGCCTTCCCTTTAGAGCATTCACAGCACTAGTAAGAGTGCTAGCGAACCTGCACTGAGCACCAAAATACAAATTAAGACATGCATACTACTGAGAGCAACTGCATACAGGCTCTCAGCAAATAAAGGGCATCTACATTAAGTACTCACATACAAATTCAGAGCATCCCTACTGTTAGGAGCATTAACGCATCAGCACTCAGCACCAATCCACTAAGACACAGACACGGAGCATCCAACTTCAGAGCACACATACAATTAGGAGACCTAATGCACTGTCTCTGAACAGCTGAGAATACCTTTTACCTTTTTTGCTATTAGATCTCAAATTGTAACTCGTTGCTTTGCAACTCTTCTGGCCTACTCCTCTGAGCTATTAGATTCATCACTACTAAGGCTTCATTAGGAGCGGCCCAGAAATATCTGAGAGAATTTTCCCACCCCAGAGAAACTGAAATCAGTAACTACAAGGGTGGAGAAAATCTGGCTCATTATGAAATGTGGAATTACTTGGGGAATCCGTAATTTCGGGTCCAATGCCCCTAGTAATTCTTCATTGACCAACCCACCCCCACCCCATACCCACGTTCACATGGTGGTTTCGGCTGATGAAAGAAGCTGACAAAAGTAAAAGGATTGGCGGGTTTGCAGCTAATACTGATTGGGCTGCTGACTGATGTTACCACCCCATAGGAATTAAGATGTCACTCATAATGAGGGCACTGGCCTTCATTCATGCCCCATTGAACAAGGTACTTTACTTAGGTAACCATATATCTGTAAGAAACATTAGTAGTGATAGATTCCTTACCTTAGAATAGAATATCCCCAGGCGTCAGTCTGGATCCGGAAAGTTTTCGTCAGCAGTTCCCCTGCGCGTCGGAAGGTGGCGTTGTGCGGCTCCGCGTCGGTCGTAGGCGTCGTGATCACCGGGATGACGTCGCGGCAGCTACTTAGACGCCGCCCTCGCGGAGGAGCTTCTGAGAGGGAATCAGGTGCGATTCGGCACGTTGATGGAGAACCCCGCAAATGCAGGAGGTCGGCCGTAGTCTGGAGGTGGGAGACGACTGCCTGGGGCGAGCCCGCCTTCAGCAACCAGTCGTCGAGATAGGGGAAGACTGAAACCCCTGATCTGCGCAGATGAACGGTGACCACCGCCATCACTTTCGTGAACACCCGAGGGGCGCTGGTAAGGCCGAAAGGAAGCACGGTGAACTGAAAATGCTCGTGGCCTACCGTGAACCGCAGGTAACGCCTGTGGGCCGGCAGGACGGGGATATGAAAGTAAGCGTCCTGCAAGTCCAACGCTACCATCCAGTCTTGTGGGTCCAGGGCAGTCAAGACCTGAGCAAGTGTGAGCATCTTGAACTTCTCCTTTCGGAGGAAGAGATTGACGTTCCGAAGATCCAAGATAGGACGCAGGCCCTTGTCCTTCTTTGGAATCAGAAAGTAGTGGGAATAACAACCACGACCTACTTCTGGCGTTGGAACGCGGTCTATGGCCCCCTTGGCCAAGAGGGCCACAACTTCCTGCTGGAGAAGTGCCAAGTGATCCCCCGACATGGTGGTATTGAGGTGGCATGGCTGGAGGGGTAGTCTCGAAGGGGAGGGAGTAGCCCCTTCGGACTATTTGTAAAACCCACCTGTCCGACGTGATGGTGCGCCAGTGGGGGAGGTGATGGCGAAGCCTTCCACCCACTGGCGTTTGGTGGGCCTGAAAGGTCGGACTAGGAAGGTTTGGAGGCAGTGGTGGCTGGGGTGGTGGTGGACTGACCCACCCGCTGGCCCCCTGAACCGCTGCAGCAGGTTCCCACATCCACGGCCGCGCGTAGACTGTTGCGCCGGCCTGTGGCTCTGTTGCGAACGTGGTGGGTTGCCCCTTCCGCGAGCACAAAAGGAGCGAAAGGCAGAAGGCTGAGGAGGCCGTGTGGCCGAAAGGCCCAAGGACTTGGCCGCAGCCCGTGAGTCCTTAAATCTCTCCAAAGCACTGTCTGCCTTGTTGCCAAAGAGGCGAATGCCATCAAAGGGCATGTCCATCAAAGTGTTTTGGACATCCCCCGAGAAGCCAGTTGTTCTCAGCCAGGCGTAGCGGAGGAGCGCCACTGTCGTGGAAATCACTCTGCCCAGCAAGTCGGCGGTGTCAAGGCCACAACGGATCGTGAACTTGGCTTCATCTCTCCCCTCAGCAATAGCCTGGGCGAGTAGTGTCCGAGCCTCCTCCGGACACTGAGGCAGCACCTGTGCCACGGTATCCCACAGAGAGTGAGAATAACGGCCCAAGAGGCATGCAGTGTTCACCGACCGCAGCCCTAGACTGGCGGAAGAAAAAACCTTCTTCCCAAATTGTTCCAGCCTCTTGGATTCCCTGTCCGGGGGTGCGGTAGGGAATGCGCTTGGGGAAGCGGAGGCTTGAACAATCAAGCTCTCAGGGGTGGGGTGTTGGGAGAGGAAGATGGGGTTGCCTGGGGCCGGGCGATGGCGTCGGGCCACGTTCCTGTCCCCAGGAGCCCCTGTGTTGGGCCTGGACCAAGAGCCCAAAAGAACGTCCGAAAGTGCGTCATTAAAGGGCAGCAGTGGTTCCGCAGAGGTAACTGCTGGCTGAAGCACTTCCGTCAGGAGGTTAGTCCTGACAGCCACAGTAGGTAGCTCGAGGTGGAGAGCCCCGGCTGCCCTACGCAACACCACAGAAAAAGAAGCACCCTCCTCCGTAGACACGGTAGGAGGAGACAGCATGCCAAGGTCTGGAGAGGTGTCCAGACCACTGGCATCCCCCAACTCCTCTGCCCAGTCCGGGTCATACTCGCATTGAGAGGATCCTCAGACCCCTCCCAGTACTCCCCTTCCTCATGCTGTTGTACAGGCCTAAAAGGAGGAGGATGGAGATAGGGAAACAGATTCCCAAACGGCGTCGGAATCGGCGTCGGGCGACACCGTTCCGGCACCTTCTCCACTTTGGGGCTGAAACCGGGGACGACGTCGTCCGGCGTGCCGGGCGACGCGAAACGTGGTGCCGGTGGGGCCGACGTCGGTGGAGGTGTCACGAGGACAACCGGCGTCGACCGGGATCCACGACGGGATCCACGGGAGTCCTGCGGTGCCGAGGCCGACGGCGACGCCGGAGCCGCCGGCGTCAAAGGGCGAGGACTACCAGTCGGGCCCACGGGGCCCGAAGGCGCACCGGAGGGGCCCGACGGCCCAAATAGGCGAGCCATAGCGGACAGGAATTCCTGCACCTGGGCCGGAGTCGCCGATGAACCCGGGAAGGGCAGGTAGGTCACCAGCGACTGCATAGGCTCCGCCAGAGCCGCGGGGGTGGCACCACCCGCACCCTCAGCCAAGTCGCGCGACTGGCGAGGGGAAGTCGGGGAACGATGACGTTTCTTCGACTTCTTTTGGCGCTTCGCCTTACCTGACCCCGAGTGCGAAGACTTCGATTCGGACGACTTCCGATGGTGGCTCCGCGACCGGTCCCTCGACCTCCCTCTGGACCTGGACCTTTCACGGCGCGAAGCCGACTGCCGGGCTTCAAGCAGCTTTCGGGACCGCTCCCGCAAAGACTTCGGTGCCATGGACCGGCAGTCGGGGCACGACTTGGGGTCATGGTCGCGCCCCAGGCAGAAGAGACACACGCGGTGCGGGTCCGTCACCGACATCATCAGATGACAGTCCTCGCAAGACTTACACCCGGGCATCCCTAACTGCACCAGGAGCCGTATCGACTCAAAAAGGTGAGACAAAAATCTCAAAAAACTCAAGTAAAAAAAGACTGGGGGTACCGCTCTCTCCGGATCTGCGCTTGCTGGCGCGGAAAAAGAAAGAACTGACGTCAGCGCGCGAGGGCGGCGCCTAAGTAGCTGCCGCGACGTCATCCCGGCGATCACTACGCCTACAACGAACGCGGAGCCGCACGACGCCACCTTCCGACGCGTAGGGGTACTACTGACGAAAACTTTTCCGGATCCAGACTGACGCCTGGGGATATTCTATTCTAAGGTAAGGAATCTATCACTATGTGTTTCTTTCAGATTTTTGTATTCACATCCTGCTATTACTGCTTTTGCACGTCAAGTCTATTGAGCCTCCACTTCTTTACGGTTTGGTCCTGGCTACTACTGTATGAAAACGTCAGTACAGAGTTTCCAGCTTTTTTCGCAAACTCAAATAACCAACTAAAGAAACTACTGTCGAAATCAGCAGAAATCAACAGTTAATGTTTTCATCTTCTGGGGCTCTTTGGCACTACCTTGCTGAAAATATTATTATGTAACCCATATAAACATGGCAACAGTAAGGGTGATTTTTGGAAAGAACTGACCGTACATCAGTAGGGTTATTGAACGTAGTAAATACAAACACTGCAAATGCTTAGTGCTTACCAATAGGTTCCCTCACTACCCCTTTTAGCTGCTCCACTCCTGGTTGCTTTGGCTCCACTGTGTCTGTAGAGGAGGTGAGCATCATCCACATTAGAGCTGTGTTCACCTAAACATATCCCTTCCTTTGACACGAGTTCAACTCTGTACTTCCAGCCTGAGCAGATGGCACCCATTCTCTCTACTGTACTCTGGTTGAACAGAAACTCCGTAGACCTTTGTAAAGATCTCTTTCTAACCACAGATAGAGTAACCAAATGCTCATACAAAGGCCCCTGCTTCCTTAAGAGGAAGTAGGGCAGCAACTCCGGGGCACCCCTGATGCCACACCAGAATTACTACATACAACCCAAAATTGTTTATTTTGCAGGGTATATCAGTGGGGTGTGTCAAGAAGCTAGATTCTATGTTACCTTTACATTCTGGGAAGACCAGAATGAATGCTAAGTATTTCAATCTTCCATTTCCTGTTAAACTGTGACTCACTGACTAATGTTAAAGAATTTAATGAACAAGTTACTTACCTTTGGTAACGCATTATCTGGTAGAGACTCTATCTACCTGCAGATTCCTTACCTTTGAATTTCCCAGGCGTCAGGCTAGATCCGGAAACATTTGCTGAGCAATACCCCTTACGCGTGCCGTCGGGTGACACCATTCGGCTCCGAATGACGTAGTCGGTGTCGGTAGCGTCAGTTATGACGTTGTGGAACCTATATAGGCGCCACACAGGCACGCAGACGTCAGTACTTTTAGTTTTTTTCACACCAGAAGCGCAGAGCCACGAAGTAACTGACGTTGTTGTGTGCAAAACTAGGGCCCTGAAAGGGAAGTAACCCTAGCCCTACAATATTAGTCCGCAAAGCGGGGAGGCATGGGTGGGGCTGTAAGGAATCTACAGCTAAAGTCTCTACCAGATAATGCATTACCGAAGGTAAGTAACTTGTTCATCCGATAGAGACTTCTAGCTGCAGATTCCTTACCATTGAATTAGATACCCAAGCCATACCATCCCGGCAGAGGGCTGCGGACCAATATCTTATACTAGTAAGTCCTGTAGGACCGAGCAGGCAAAGTGCCCGTTGTTGCGGACCTGACCGTCCAGGCAGTAGTGTTTAGGAAATGTGTGCAAAGATGCCCACGTTGCCACCTGACAGATGTCTTGCACTGGGACACCCGAGCCAAGGCCGTAGCCGCAGCCTTTCCCCTGGTGGAATGGGCCCTTAATCCCTCAGGGGGCTGCTTCTTTGCCAGGGCATAACAGATCTTGAGGCAGAGAATGACCCAGCGAGAGATGGTCCTTTTCTGCACTGCCCTTCCCTTCTTCGCTCCCACGTACGCCACAAAGAGTTGGTCGTCCACCCGGAACTCTTCTGTGCGGTCAAGGTAGAACGACAACACTCTTTTTGGGTCCAGCCGGTGGAAACGCTCCTCTTCCTTAGAAGAATGCGGGGGAGCAAAGAAGGTGGGCAACGTGATGGACTGACCCAGATGGAAAGGGGTCACAACCTTTGGCAAAAAGGATGCCCGGGTGCGAAGCACCACCTTGTCCGGAAAGGACATAAGATAAGGAGGTGAGCAAGATAACGCTTGCAGCTCACTCACCCTCCGGGCCGATGTAATCGCCACTAAGAAGGCTGTTTTGACGGTCAACAACCGGAAGGGACAATTGTGTAAAAGCTCAAAAGGAATGCACATCGGGTAGGTGAGGACCAAATTAAAGTCCCACTGCGGCATAACAAAGGGCGTAGGTGGAAACATGAGCCAGCCCTTTTAGAAATCTATGTACAATAGGAGATTTGAAGAGAGAGGGCTGGTCTGGCAGCCGCAAAAAGCAAACCAGACAGAGCAGAAAGGTAACCCTTTAGAGCTCCAAAAGCAGAGCCCTGTTGGGCAAGGATCTGAATGAACAAAAGGACAGTAGAAAGTGAAGCAGAAAGAGGGTCAATAGACCTTTCTGTATAGTATAATACAAATTTCTGCAAACAGCAGGTGTATACCGTTTTAGTGGAGGGCTGCCTGTCCGCCAGAATAACATTACAGACTTCGGGAGGAAGGTCAAAAGCTTTCAACTGTCGCCGCTCAATCTCCACACATGGAGGCGCAGAGTTGACAGGTTCGGTCGGAGAACTCTTCCCTTGCTGCTGCAACAGAAGATTTTCCCAAAGGGGCAGCCTGATCGTAGAATCGATGGTCATTCTCAGAAGCTCTGGATACCAGACTCTCCCTGCCCAGTCCGGAGCCACAAGGATGACTTGGGCCCGGTCGCTCCTGATCTTCTTCAGAACCCTGGGCAGGAGTGATATGGGCGGAAAGGAAAGGCGCACAGCAGGCCTGAGCTCCACTCACGATGAAAGGCGTCGCCGAGCGATTACCGCCTTGGAAACTGCAGCGCGTAGTACTGCTGACACTGCGCGTTCTCTTCAGAGGCGAACAAATATAACCAAGGTTGTCCCCACCGCTGAAAGAGACCTTGCGCCACCTCCGACTGGAGACGCCATTCGTGATCCGCTAGGCATGAGCTCGTCCACCCTGGTGTTCAGAGAACCTGCCAGGTGTTGAACCAACAGGGATACGCCCTGCTGTTCCAGCCATGTCCAGAGACGTATGGCCTCTCGACAAAGGGTCCAGGACCCAACCCGCCCTACTTGTTGTTGTACGTGAACACTTGCACTAGCTTCCCCTTGACAGAGGGAAGAAATGCTTTCAATGCCAATCGAATCGCCTGGAGCTCCAACAAGTTTATGTGGTGCCCCGACTCCGCCGGAGACCAGTGTCCCCTGATCTCCACCTCTCCCAGATGGCCGCCCCATCCCAGAAGTGACGCATCTGTCACAATAGTGAGATCTGGTTGGGGAAGGGAGAGGGGTCTGTCACTGACCCAATCGCGCTTCATCAACCACCACTGCAGATCTGCTTCCGAGATCTGGACCATGTCGGTGAGATTTCCTCAATACTGTGCCCACTGGAACTTCAGGTCCCGCTGCAGAGCCTGCATACGCCACCTGACATGCTTTACCAACAGGATGCAGGATGCCATGAGGCCCAACAGCCTCAGAGTCAGTCTCACCGAAATCCAGGATAGAGGCTGAAACATCGGAATCATAACCTGAATATCCTGGACTCGCTGCTCTGGAGGATAGGCCCGAACCTGCACTGCGTCCAGAACTACCCCGATGAAAGGGAGCGTCTGAGAAGGGGTAAGGTGCGACTTCGGCACGTTTATAGAAAACCCCAGAAAATGCAGAAGGTCCGCCGTAGTCTGAAGGTGGGAGACAACAGCCTGGAGCGAGGACACCAACAACAGCCAGTCGTCTAGGAAGCGGAAGACTGACACCCCTAACCTGCGCAGATGAGGTGCGACCAACGCCATCACCTTGGTGAACACCCGAGGTGCGCTGGTCAGACCGAAGGGGGGCATCGTAAACTGAAAGTGTTTGCGGCCTACCTTGAACCGCAAGTAACACCTGTGGCCCGGCAGGATGGGAATGTGAAAATACGCATCCTGCAGGTCCAACACTACCATCAAGTCTTCTTGGTCTAGGGCAGACAAGACCTGAGCAAGAGTGAGCATCTTGAACTTCTCCTTCTTGAGGAAGAGATTGACGGTCCGAAGATCCAAAAAGGGCTGCAACCCTTTCTTCTTCTTCAGATCATAAAGTAGCGGGAATAACAACCACTGTCTACTTCTGAAACTGGGACCCTTTCTATAGCTCCCTTGGCCAAGAGAGCTGTAACTTCCTCTTGGAGCAACCTTAAATGATCCTCCGTCAGCCGTTCTTGATTTGGCAGAATGAGAGGAGGAAAAGAAAGAAAAGGCAGGGAATAGCCCTCCTGGACCATCAGCAAGACCCACTTGTCCGATGTTATGAATCTCCAGTGGGGGAGATGACGAATTCTCCCACCAAATGGGGTAGTGTGGCCTTACAGGGTCAGCCTAGGAGTGCTTGGAGGCTGCGGCTGCCGGGGCAGGGTGGCCAACGACTTCTGGCCTCCATTACTGGATCAGACTGCACCACGTCCCGCACGGCTTGGGCAGTCTGTGCAGGACAGTGGCTGGGATAGGGCTGATGCGGCTTGAAACCCCTTCCGTTGCCACGAAAGGGGTGAAAGGAAGACTGGCCACGAGGAGTGGCCCAAGGATCTGGCCGTAGCTCGAGAGTCCTTGAACCTGACCAGGGCCGAGTCTGCATTTTCCCCAAAATGATGGGTTCCATCAAAAGGCATAGTCGTGGTCGCACTCGAGACACCAGAGACAGATGAGGTGGGGATCGGTGACCGACATCATGCGGTGGCAGGCACCACTTGACTTGAAACCTGTCTTCCTTGAAGACAACCCTCGCACAAGAAGGGGAATTTTTTTTCAAATGCGACAAAAGTTGAGAAAACAATCTGCCAAAAAGCGACAGAGGGGTAGCTCTTCCCAGATCGGCGCTTAACTGGCGCGGAAAGAAAAGAACTGACGTCTGGGCGGCACCTATATAGGCACCGCAACGTCATAAGCGACGCCGACAACTTCATGCGGAGCTGAATGGAGCCACCCGATGGCGTGCGTAAGGGGTATTGCTCAGCAAAAGTTTCCGGATCCAGCTTGATGCCTGGGAAATTCAAAGGTGAGAAATCTGCAGCTAGAAGTCTTTATCAGATGTAATTGTTTACCCAGGAACCTCAGCTGCCTTTGGTACCTTTAGATTTTTAGTAATCTGTTAGAGAAATTGTGCTGAAAAATGCACTGTTTCGTCACTATTTTCTCAAAGTTCTCTAGTGGAAGGCTAATCCCTACCCTCCATATCCCCCAGTGATGATCAGCTTTGTTTGGCATACACTAAAGGAAGTGGACTATTTCATGATTTTCACATCAGAACCAATAATTCTAGCCAATTTATGTTTAAAGTGTCCTTAATATACACCGACTGGCTGGAACACCCAAACCAAGCCTCCATTGCCATTGGGCTTTTACATGTCCCTCACTTATTTAACTTGCTCTGTGCAATTTGTACTGGATATTTATTCCCTACCACTATGGTTCACCAGCCACCCCCAAGTTGCCATTTTTGTCAAAAGTGCAACAGCTGTATATGCTGTATATGCGCCCGTAGAGGAGCATTTCACCACCTTCTCTCCCACCAGCACAAAAACCTGCCTCCACTAATGAAATGAAATGAAAAGGAAATTTGTAAAGCGCAAGACATTCACCCGAGGGTATCATGGCGCTAGCTCAGCACAAGACATACCGGACCAGTAAAAGATAGCCTCAAAGATTGAAAAGCCACATCTTTAATGCCTTCCTGAATGGCAACAGGTGAGTTTCTTCCTTAATCCGCACCGGAAGAGTATTCCAAAGTCTGGTCGTGTTTACCAGAAAACTCCTGCCACCCCAAGCACACTTTTTAAACCTGGGAACTACCAAGTTATGAGAGCATGCTGAGCGAAGTTGGCGGGCAGGAACATAAGGCCGCAAATTCTGTTTAAAGAATGCTGGCCCTTTGTCGTGAGTGGCTTTAAACGCAATGCAGAGAGCCTTAAACTCTATCTGTCTTTCCACTGGCAACCAATGAAGCATTTTGAGCGCTGTGGCGGCCGATTTATGTCTCGGAATATTCAACAATAACCGCGCTGCAACATTTTGCACTATCTGCAACTTATTGAGGCATTTTTTACGAAGGTTCATGAAAAGACCATTACAGTAATCGGCTCTAGATAGCACAAGAGCCAAAACCACTAATTTCCTCAAATCCACTGGGATGTATGGAAGGATCTTCCTCAATATTTTTAACATATAGAAGGAGGCTGATGTCACCTGGTTAACATGGCCCTCAAAGGAGAGCGTCAGGTCGAACGTAACCCCCAAGTTTTTGACCTTATTTTTTGGATTGGGAAGCAGCCCCCATTCTGCGGGCCACAGAGCAGGGGTCCAAAAGTTAATGTGGTTGCCAAAAAGTAAGACTTCAGTCTTACTAGCGTTCAGCTTCAAACAATTTAAGGACATCCAGTCCCCCACCTGACGGAGACAGGTATGGAACTGTGCCGCTGTATCGTCTGGAGATGATACACACTTGTATGAACATTCAGACAGGGCCATGCCGCAGACCTACCAACCTCAAAAAATGTACATGAGTGAGCAAGGGGCAGGACCTTGCAAAGGGCATGATTTCATGCAGAGAACTGCCTAAGCGGCACTTCTTCCAAGGGCCCCTGGAATTATGCTATTGTGAGGTCAGTGTTTTTTTACATAAGTATAGATTTGCCACATTTGCCACCTAATCCATCGTCTGCTGCATAATCTGCAGACTAACAGAAAAAAAGTGGTTTTAGCTCCAACGGTTTAAAACTTAATAAAAAAACATCAACACATGTTGCCGCTCAATGGAAGGCCCTGTGCAAAGGTTGACTGGTCACTTTTCTGTTGCTTATTGCTATATTTAGGTGTTAAACTGGTACTAATGACATGCAACCTATGATCAGATAGTGTTACCAAGTGTAATAAGCACTGGCAACGCCGACAGGTCTCACCTATGCAAGAGCTATTGGCTTTGGCAATGCGTTTTAGCCATGGTATACACCAGTGCAGTTGCTGTTCAGTATGGCTAAAAGGTAGTGGTGTGGAGAGTCCTAGAGTTGAGCAGTGTGTCGTACAGTAGAGTATCATAGACTGAAGCATGAGGAGTAGAGTGTTATAGAGTACAACGCGGAGCCCCCAGCAAAACTGTGAGAGTATGGGAACAGTGTGCGAATAAAAAAGAGAATTGGTGAGAAAGCACCATGAGCGACAGTGAGAAGCACTGTCGACTGAAAGGTGTCGAAAAGGAAAGAGCAGAGCAATACTCTGAGAAGCCAATTCGCAAGAGCGAAGTGAATGTCACCCCTGAGGGAAATCGACCTACAAAAAGAAGACCGAGGCAGACGACAGAAAGTCTGCACCGGATGAAAGGAAATGAAGAGGGCAGAACAGTAAACTGAGAAGCAACCCCGCAAAAGCGAGAGAGTGCCCACTCCTGGGGCAAGACGGCAAGAATGAGCCGAGAGCGACAGGCAAAAAGCACCCACCCATAGGATTAAGAAAAGAAGAAAGAAATAGGGAGACCGTGTCCCCTGTGAGATAATTATCGGTCGTAGGAACAGGCCCAAAAGAGACCGGAACACTAATTGACTGCAGGAGCGTCAACAGAGAAGGCGGGTGGGAGGGTAGAGAACACCAGTAGGCACCATACTGGAAGAAACTGATGCGTAAAAACGCATAAAGACACCTGAATCCACCGCCCCAGCATGAAAATGGGGGGGAAACAAGTAAACCAAAGGAAGAGGCCAACGGGGAGCAAGGCGAAAAAACGCCGCCCCGTAGAAGGACAAGCCACCCCAAAGGAGGCGAAAGCCAAAACCCCACCTCAAAAGGTCCTCGCAGATCGGGGAGGATGGGTGGGCGTTAAGGAATCTGCGGCTAGACAACGTCTCTACCAGATACATCGTTACCGAAGGTAAGTAACTCGTACATCTGATAGAGACATCTAGCCGCAGATTCCTTAACTTAGAACAGATACCAAAGCCATACCCCATTGGAGGCGGGTCTGCGACAGAACCCCACTAAGTTCCCAAGGGAACAGAAGTGTCAACCAGCTGACTAAACACAGTGGGGACAGCGCTGCCAGAAAGGCCAACACCGGACCAGGATACTCCGGAGGAAGTGGCCAACAATGAGAGGCAAAAGGCATCAAAGACTGCCGAGGGCGGCAGGAAATCCCTGTTGGTCAACAGCGGAGAAAATGAGCACAAACCCAAAAGGGGGGATGTGGAATAAGAGTGGACACCTGCCGTAGCCGGAGAGGCACGAATGCAGGATGTGAGGGACCCACAGGATCCGATGGACCGTTGAAAGGGGAAGGTTTAACTAGGGCACAAGGACGTACCGAGTCCGAGGGCCATGCACGACAGTGAAAGAAACACTGTGAGAGTGGGAACAGCAGCGGGAAGATGCTGACTACGCCCAAGATGAGTTAGTGTTACAAGAAACACAAGACCTGCCAATGCACCCGTTACGCAAAAGGGCGGACAGCCCAAGGCAGAAAAGAACGGTAACAACCAGTGCCACGCACGTGGGTAACCGAAGTACACCAAGAAACCTGGATGTACCGCCAGAACCACACCATGGAAGGAGAAGGCCCCATGAAGCGCCACGAGCAAGCTGAGACACAAGAGGCGCAAGACCAGGCGCATTGTGTGAACGGCGCTCACGAAAGTGAGGGACCAGACCTCGGCGACTACCCGGAGTAGTAAGCATGTGGGAGGCATATGTGTGGGTAGCACACTGGTGAGAAAGAAAAAACACTAGAGCCCCAACAGCCACGCAGCAGCGGCACTGGGCAGAACAATGCCCAGAGCGAGAGCAACAGCCACCGACGGTGCAGCAGATCCATTGGCTATCGCGAGAGAGGCAAGGAGGCCAGGCCAGCCGTGATGTGTCCAGAAGCACAAGTTACTAACTTGTGTAACGATATATCTGTAAGAGACAGTAGTTAGTGACAGATTCCTTACCTTAGAATATCCCCAGGCGTCAGGCTGGATCCGGAAAGTTTTTGCGTAGCAGTACCCTTGCGCGTCGGTAGGCGGCGTCGGTAGGCTCCGCGTCCGTCGTCGGCGTCGTGATCGCCGGGATGACGTCGCGGGCAGTACTTAGACGCCGCCCCTGCGCGCTGACGTCAGTTCTGTACACGACTTTCCGCGCCAGGAACGCAGAGCCATGCAAGAAGCTGACATAGGTGTCTGAAAAATACTAGGGCCCTGAAAGGGATGTCCTTAACCCTAGAAAACAGTTCGCAGAACGGGGAGGATGGGTGGGGCGGTAAGGAATCTGTCACTAACTACTGTCTCTTACAGATATATCGTTACACAAGTTAGTAACTTGTGCATCTGAAAGAGACACGTTAGTGACAGATTCCTTACCTTGGAATAGATACCCCAGCAATAGCAACCCCGGTGGTGGGTCTGCGAACAAAGATCAGACAAGGAAGTCCTGGAGGACAGAACGGCCAAAGAAGCCGTCCCTCCGGACCTGACTGTCAAGGCAGTAATGCTTTGTAAACGTGTGCAGCGAGGCCCACGTAGCTGCCTGACAGATAACCGGCAGCGGAACACCACGGCCCAAGGCCGTGGTAGCAGCCGTTGCCCTGGTGGAATGTGCACGCAGCCCAACAGGAGGCTCCTTCTTAGCCAAAGAATAGCAGGCCTTGATGCACAAGGTAACCCAGCGGGAGATGGTTCGTTTGTGCACCGCCCGACCTTTTTTGGCGCCCACGTAGCCAACAAAGAGCTTGTCATCCACCCGGAAGTGTTTTGTGCGGTCGATATAGAAGGAGAGCGCACGTTTTGGGTCCAGACGGTGGAGCCTCTCTTCCTCTGGAAGGATGCGGAGGCGGAAAGAAGGTAGGCAAAGTGATGGTCTGCCCAATGTGGAAGGCAGTAACCACCTTTGGCAAGAAGGACGGACGCGTCCTAAGAACAACCTTGTCTGGATGAACAGACAGAAAGGGAGGTTTGCAAGATAGAGCCTGGAGCTCACTCACCGGCCGAGCGGAGGTGATGGCCACCAGAAAGGCTGTCTTCAGAGTCAGAAGACGAAGAGGACAGTTATGTAGAGGCTCAAAGGGAGCGCACATTAAAAAGTTAAGAACCAAGTTCAAGTCCCACTGAGGCATTACAAACGGAACAGGAGGGAAGAGGTGTGTAATGCCTTTTAAGAACCTGTTAACAACAGGGGACTTGAAAAGGGAGGGCTGATCAGGGAGCCTGAGGAAGGCCGAGATAGCACAAAGATAACCCTTGACGGTACCCAGGGCAGAACCCTGTTGGGCCAGAGAAAGAAGGAACAGAAGGACCTCAGAAAGAGGGGCAGAAAGGGGTTCACAGCCTTTGCTGTGCACCATGCCACAAACTTGTTCCACCTGCAGGCGTATACCACCTTAGTGGAGGGACGCCTGGCTGCCAGAATCACATCACAAACTTCGGGAGGCAAGTCGAAAGGAATCAACTGCCGCCGCTCAATCTCCACGCAAGCAGGTGTAGACTGGACAGGTTCGGGTGGAGGACCGTCCCCTGCTGCTGCGACAGAAGATCCTCCCGAAGAGGCAGACGGATCAGGGGATCTACGCTCATACTGAGTAGCTCGGGATACCAAACTCTTCGAGCCCAGTCCGGAGCCACAAGGATGACTTTGGCCCGGTCGTGCCGAATCTTCTTCAACACTCTGGGTAGAAGTGGTATAGGCGGAAAGGCGTACAACAGACCGCAACTCCACTCGCGACGAAAAGCGTCGCCGAGCAAGTGCCGCCTTGGAAATTCCAACGCGCAGAACTGATGACATTGCGCGTTCTCTTCGGTGGCGAATAGATCTAACCAAGGCTCTCCCCATTGTAGAAAGAGTCCTTGCGCCACTTCCGAGTGAAGACGCCATTCGTGATCCATCATGCACCTGCGGCTGAGGTTCGTCCGCCCTGGCGTTCAGGGAACCTGCCAGGTGTTGAACCATCAGGAACATGCCCTGATGTTCCAGCCATGTCCAGAGGTGCAGAGCCTCCTGACAGAGGGTCCACGACCCCACCCCGCCCTGTTTGTTGCAGTACCACATGGCGGTGGTGTTGTCTGTGAACACCTGCACTACCTTCCCTTTGACAGAGGGAAGGAATGCCTTGAGTGCAAGTCGGATCGCCCGGAGCTCCAGAATGTTGATATGGAGCCGGGACTCCGCCGGAGACCAGAGGCCTCTGATCTCCGCCTCTCCCATGTGACCGCCCCATCCCAGAAGGGACGCGTCCGTCACAACTGTGTGCTCTGGCTGGGGAAGGGAGAGGATCTGCCCATGACCCATTGCCGGTTCGAGAGCCACCACTGCAACTGTTTTGCAGTCCCCTCCGAGATCTGGACGTGATCGGACAGGTTGCCCTGGTGCTGCGCCCACTGGAACTTCAGGTCCCACTGCAGAGCCCGCATATGCCATCTGGCATGATTGACCAGCAGGATGCAGGAGGCCATGAGGCCCAGCAGCCTCAGGGTCATCCGTACCGAAACCCAGGATAAAGGCTGAAAGATCGGAATCATAGCCTGAATATCCCGGACTCGCCGTTCGGGAGGATAGGCCCGAAACTGCGTCGTGTCCAGAACTGCTCCGATGAAAAGGAGCTGTGGAGAAGGAATCAGATGCGACTTCGGCACATTGATGGAGAACCCCAGCGAGTGCAGGAGTTCGGCCGTAGTCTGGAGGTGGGAGACGACTGCCTGGGACGAGACCGCCTTCAGCAGCCAGTCGTCGAGGTAGGGGAAGACTGAAACCCCTGCCCGGCGCAGATGAGCTGCGACCACCGCCATCACTTTCGTGAACACCCGAGGGGCACTGGTAAGGCCAAAGGGGAGCACGGTGAACTGAAAATGCTCGAGGCCTACCGTGAACCGAAGGTAACGCCGGTGGGCCGGCAGGACGGGGATGTGGAAATAGGCGTCCTGCAAGTCCAACGCTACCAACCAGTCTCCAGGGTCGAGGGCAGTCAAGACCTGAGCTAGGGTGAGCATCTTGAACTTCTCCTTCCGGAGGAAGCGATTGACGTTCCGGAGGTCCAAGATAGGACGCATGTCCTCCTTGTCCTTTTTGGGCACCAGGAAGTAGTGGGAGTAGCAACCACGTCCTACTTCTGGGGTCGGAACATGCTCGATGGCCCTCTTGGCCAAGAGGGCCGTGACTTCCTTCTGCAGAAGTACCAAGTGATCCCCTGACATGCGGTGGAATTGAGGTGGCATGGCTGGGGGGTGGTCTCGAAGGGGAGGGAGTAGCCCCTTCGGACAATGTCCAAGACCCACCTGTCCGAGGTGATGGGACGCCAGTGGTGAAGGTGATGGCGGACCCTGCCCCCTATTGGCGTGCTGTGCACCTGAAAGGAGGGACTAGGAGGGCTTGGAGGCCGCGGACGGGTTGGAGGTGGTGGCCTGACCCGCACGCTGGTTGCCCGAACCGCCACGGCGGTAGCCACGTCCTCGGCCACGCGAAGACGCCTGCTGCGCGGGCCGGTGGCTGGGCTGCTGACGTGACTGGGCGCCCTTCCGTGGCCACGATAGGGGCGAAAAGCAGAAGTTAGCGGAGGGCGTATAGCAGAAAGGCCCAGGGACTTGGCAGTAGCCCGTGAGTCCTTAAAACGCTCCAACGCATGGTCTGCTTTGGAACCAAAAAGACCGACTCCATCAAAGGGCATGTCCATGAGTGTATTCTGGACATCACCCGAAAAACCAGTGGTTCTCAGCCAGGCGTGGCGACGCAGCGCCACCGTCGTTGCAATAGATCTGCCCAGCGAGTCGGCGGTATCAAGGCCACAACGTATGGTGTATTTGGCCGCATCCCTTCCTTCCGCAATGGCGCGGGTAAGCAGTGTCTGGACCTCCTCACTACACTGGGGCAAAACAGTCGCCACCGAATCCCACAAGGAGTGGGTATATCGGCCCAAAAGATAAGCGGTGTTGATGTACCGCAAGCCAGCACTGGAGGAAGAAAAACCCTTCTTCCCAAATTGATCCAGGCGTTTGGATTCCCTATCCGGAGGGGCGGTAGGGAAGGCGGTTTGGGAAGCCGAGGCTTGGACAACCAAGCTCTCAGGAGTGGGGTGGACAGAGAGAAACAAGGGGTCGCCCGGAGCTGGGCGATGGCGTCGGGACACGTTCCTATCCACAGGAGCCCCTGTGTTGGGCTTGGACCAGGCGCCCAAAGAACGTCAGTGAGTGCATCGTTGAACGGCAGCACAGTCTCCAAGGAGGAGGCTGCCGGCTGAAGCACTTCTGTCAAGAGATTAGTCTTGACCGCCACAGTAGGGAGTCGGAGATGTAAGGCTCCCGCTGCCCTACGCAACACCGTTGCAAAATTGGCTCCCTCCTCCGTAGCCACGGGAGGAGACAGCATGCCAGTGTCAGGGGAAGTATCTAGACCACTGGCATCCCCTAGTTCCTCTGCCCAGTCCTCATCATACTGACACTGTTGTGCCAGAGGGTCCTCAGACCCCTCCCAGTCCTCCTGGTCCTCCTCCGGTTCAAAATAAGGAGGAGGAGGGACATTTGGGACCCAAGGTCTCATCGGCGCCGGAACCGGCGTCGAGCGACGTCGGTCCGGCTCCATGTCCGGAGCCGGAGAGTACATGGGGACGACGCCCCCGGAGCCCCGGGCAGCGTCAGGAACGGCACCGGAGACATCGGCGCCGGTGGAGGCGTGGTCAGGTCGACCGGCGTCGATGGGGGTTGCGGTACCACCGGAGCCGGGATCGAGGCCGGGGCCGAAGCCGGAGCCGGGATCGAGGCTGGAGGCACGAGCGACGCCGGGACCGGAGTCGTCGGCGACGCCGGGGCAACCCCATCAGGGCCCGCGGGGCCCGAAGGCGCACCGGAGGGACCTTGAGGCCCGAAGAGGCGGGCCATGGCCGACAGGAATTCCTGTACTTGGGCCGGATCCGCCCCCGAACCCGGGAAGGACTGGTATTGCGGGGGCGACTCCACAGGCATGTCCGGGGCCGCAGGGGCGGGGACGGTGCCGGGAGGGGCCTCAGCCGAGTCGCGAGACCGGCGAGGCGAAGTCCTAGAGCGATGATGCTTTTTGGACTTCTTGTGTTTAGACTTACCGGACGACGAAGACTTGGATCCCGACGACCGGCGAGGACTCCGCGACCAACCCCTCGACCTCTCACGCGACCGGGGCTTGGTGTGGCGCAGAGTCGACTGCCGGGCCTCGAGGAGCTTTCGAGACCGCTCTCGCAAAGCTTTCGGGTTTAGGGACCGGCAGTCGGAACACGACTTCGTGTCGTGGTCTCGCCCGAGGCAGAAGAGACACTCCAGATGCGGGTCTGTGATGGACATCATCCGAGCACAGGCGTCGCAACGTTTAAAGCCGGGCATCCCTACGACACCTTGGAGTCGATATGAAAGAAACAGTGAAAAAATTCACCCAAAAAGTTAGTCAAAAAATGACTAGGGTACTGCTCTTCCCGGATCTGCGCTTGCTGGCGCGGAAAAAGAAGAACTGACGTCAGCGCGCAGGGGCGGCATCTAAGTACTGCCCGTGACGTCATCCCGGCGATCACGACGCCGACGACGGACGCGGAGCCGCACGACGCCGCCTACCGACGCGCAAGGGTACTGCTACGCAAAAACTTTCCGGATCCAGCCTGACGCCTGGGGATATTCTAAGGTAAGGAATCTGTCACTAACGTGTCTCTTTCAGATTCACAGGATGTAGAGTCGACCCCGAGACCGGAACCTCGCGCTCCAGCTCGAAAATCGGCATCTAGCCAGGAGACCACATCAGCTCCCCTAACACGCCCCATGAGAGAACAATGCTCTGAGGAGACCGCCCCCGCTGAGAGCAGCAACCGCAGACCGAAGTAAAGCACGCCAACACTGCGCGGAACGCAACAGGGGCATGAGAAGCGGCGGCAGAGGAAGTGCCAAAGGCAAGGCACAAGACAAGGAAGATCAACCACGTCTGGAGCCAGAACGCCACCATGGAGAGCGAAGTCCACCAGGAAAGGGCTACGCAGCATGGATATAGCAGAGGAGAACAAGACAACAGAAGGCACCAGAGAAGAACGTACCAGCCGGAGACACTAGGGAGCAGGCATGGTACGCCGATAGAACACAGAGGGAGAGTGCCGAGCTAAGTAGGAGTGCTCGGGGACAACGACAGGGCCTTCCGACAGGGCGGCCACAGATGGAACAGCCGCAGCGAAGAACTATGAGGGGACGGGAAGGAGCAGAAAGCCCTTCCGTCCTGAAGAAAGGTATGGGGAAAAATGCAGGCCAGCAGCCGACACCCACCAATGGCACGCAAGAAGGCCCCTGAAGGGCCCGCAGCAGCAGCGTGCAAAACACACAGGCACAGCCGCAGGAGGACCGAGTGAAAAGGACCCCACAGAAGCGAACAAAGGCAACTGTCGAAGGAAGGCAGCTATACAATAGCAAACAAATACCCCACATAGGGTAAGTATCAACCCCAACCAGGGGCTCCTCTGGAGCGGAAGCTCAAGACAGAGGACGTAAAAGTGGAACTTAGAAACCACAGGCTCTGAACACATAACCCGTGGAGGAAGGGTGCAACCTGAACCACCAGGCTATAGGAACTGAGAAGGATAAGCAGCAAAACTGCTGCATAAATTAAAGAAAATACGGCGAGGAACCGCCCAGGCCGTTCAGGCAGTACAGCATGAACCCGGCCCAACATGAGTCAAGACAACAGAGCAGGGTGAGGACAAGGACCTCAACCGGAACAAAAACTACGAAAGGTGAGACAGAAGGCGGCGAACCGCAGAGTCCGCATGTGCGTCAAACAGGGACACACCATCAAAAGGCAAATCCCGGAGACTGTCACGGACATTGTCGGGGAAACCCCCGTCGCGCAGCCAGGCATGGCGGCGCAAGGCAACGGACCGCGCCATTGTCCTACCCACCGAATCGGTAGAATCAACGGCGGACCGAATCGTAAACCGCGCCATCTCTCTGCCTTCGTGAACGAGACGAGCCATATCAGCTCGAGGACACTCAGGGAGGGCAGGCAAAAGACACTCCACGGAGTCCCAAAGGGCAGAAGAAGCCCTGGCAAAAACGCAAACTGTGTTGAGAGCACGTAATGCCGAACTAGCGGACGCAAAAATGCTGCGTCCACATGTCTCCAGCCAACGAGACTCCCTAGTAGGAGGCTGCAGTAGAAGCGGAGAAGAAGGCTGCATGGCGAAAGACACCTGCACCACGAGACCGTGAGCAGTAGGCTGAAGGGACAAACAGGATGGGCCCCCAGGGGCCGGACGATGCCGATGCGCAACGGCCCTGTCGACAGCATCTCCTGAAGAGGGACGCGCCCAAGTCCCGAGAAGGGCATCGAACAACAAGCCGCTAAAGGGCAGCAAGGGCTCAAGATCCACCGCACCTTGGTGGAGGAGATCCAACAACGGATCAGAGGACAAGAGGACAGAAGGAGGGTGCAAGTGCAAAACAGCTGCCGCCCTGCGAACACCCCGTAAAATAAAGCACCAGCTTCAGTGGGCGTCCGGGGGGGACAAGAGCCCATCTGTAGGGGACGGTTGCAAACTAACACGTCCCCCAGCAGGAGGAAGAAGGGGCCACTGCCTCCATGGCGGCGGAGCCAACGGGCGTGGAGACAAGCCCAAGCACAGCGGTTCCGTGTCCTCTGGAAGCGGAGAGCCAAGAGGTACCGGCGACCCTTCCGGCGTCGACCGACGCCGATCCGGCGCCGAAGCGACGTCGAGCCCCATGAGGGGCGACTCGGCTGGACGAGTGGGCGGCAACGTCTCCACCACCGAGAGGTGCGGAGAAAGTGCCTGAGGTCCAGGAGACGACAGGCAGAGTGCCGCCGGTGCCGATGTCGACGCAGGGAGCCGCCAGGGGCTATGCGGGGACAAGGCAGAATGGCTCGGCGTGGGGCTGGAACGCCCATCGGTTGGAACCGACGCCGGCACGAGTCCGGAGCCGGAGTCGAGGCATTCGGCTGGCGCCGAGGGCGAACCCGCCGGCGGAGACCCGACCTGAATGCCTACCTCCACTGTGGGACCCGAAGGCGCACCAGGGAGTGGAGGTGAACCAAAGATGGAGTGCAGAGCCTGGTAATAGGCTTCCATCTGGGGCCGAGTCGCACCAGTACCCGGAAAGGGCGGGTAAAAGGAGGCCGACTCCGGGGGACAGGGCTCCGTGAAGGAGCGGGAACCATGGCCCCCACCGTCACGTGGAAGCGAGGACTTCGACTTCCGTGACTTGTGCTTACCTGCAGATAGACGTTCGCGGGATCGACTCCGGGAGCGGGCGCGGAGAGACGAACCCACTGGAGAACGTCGGGGAGACGCCGTGCGGGTCAACCGGGCGGCCAAGAGCTTCATCCGCCGCTCTCGTAGGGACTTCGGACGCATCTGCCGGCAGGCGTCACACTCCTCGGAGTCGTGGTGCGACCCAAGACACCACATGCAAATGGCGTGCGGGTCCGACGCCGACATCTGACACGAACAAGACCCGCACAATTTAAAGCCCGAAGGCATCGCACACTGTTCCCCGACGCCAACGACGTCGAAAAAAGGGCCTGAATAAAAACAGGCCAGAGGAACAGCTGAATCCCGGATCCGCGTTGTAACGCGGAAAAGAAGGAAACTGACGTCAGCGCGCTGGGAGGGTCCTATATGGCTCCACTGACGTCATGTCCGGGGACGACGTCAGGGCGGAGCCGCCCCCGGCGCGCAGAGGTACTGCTGCGCAAAATTTTCCGGATCCAGTCTGACGCCTGGGGATATTCTAAGTTAAGGAATCTGCGGCTAGATGTCTCTATCAGATACCGACATGGCGCGGTGACAGGTGCCACACGGTTTAAACCATATCTTCCTCGAGGGCATCCTTGCACACGTCGTCCCCGGACATGACGTCAGGGCGGAGCCAGGCGGCGCCGCCCCCCGGCGCACAGAGGTACTGCTGCGCAAAATTTTCCGGATCCAGTCTGACGCCTGGGGATATTCTAAGTTAAGGAATCTGCGGCTAAATGTCTATCAGATACCGACATGGCGCAGTGACAGGTGCCACACGGTTTAAACCATATCTTCCTCGAGGGCATCCTTGCACACGAGGAAAAAATTAAGGAGTCGACAAAAAGTCAAAAAAAGCCTGTCAAAAAGTGACAGAGGAGTAGCTCTTCCCAGATCGGTGCTTAACTGGCGGGGAAGAACAAGTTACTTACCTTTGGTAACGATATATCTGTAAGAGACATAGATTAGTTATGGATTCCTCACCTTAGAATTACCCCAAGTCTGGATCTGGAGAATTCTTTCCTCAGCAGTACCTCTGCGCGCCGATAGGTGGCGTCGGTCGACGCCGCGTTCGTTGTTGGCGTTGTGGTCGCCGGAATGACGTTGCAGTATCTACTTAGACGCCGCCCTCGTGCGCTGACGTCAGTTCTTTACACGACATTCCACGCCAGAAGCGCAGAGCCATGCAAGACACTGACCACTAGTGCACAAAAACTAGGGCCCTGAAATGGAAGTCCCTTACCCTAGAAGTCAGTTCGCAGAACGGGGAGGATGGGTGGGGCGATAAGGAATCCATAACTAATCTATGTCTCTTACAGATATATCGCTACCGAAGGTAAGTAACATGTTCATCTGAAAGAGACAATTAGTTATGGATTCCTCACCTTAGAATAGATACCCCAGTAATGCCAACCCCGGTGGTGGGTCTGCGAACCAAGTTCACACCAGAAAGTCCTGGAGAACTGAACGGCTGAAGAAGCCGTCTCTCCGGACTTGGCTGTCCAGGCAGTAGTGTTTGGTAAACGTGTGCAGTGAAGCCCACGTAGCTGCCTGGCAGATGTCAAGAGGGGGAAGCCACGTCCCAAAGCAGTAGTGGCTGCCGTCGCCCTGGTGGAATGGGCACGCCACCCCACTGGAGGTTCCTTTTTCAATAAGGAACAGCAGATTTTGATGCAAGGAACGACTGTTCTTTGCATGGCCCGACCTTTCTTGGCACCCACATAACCGACAAAGAGATGGTCATCCACCCGGAATTGTTTTGCGGATCCAGATAGAACGAAAGCGCACGTTTTAGATCCAGACGGTGGAGCCTCTCTTCCTCTTTAGAAGGATGCGGAGGCGGAAAGAAGGTGGGCAAACTGATGGTCTGTCCTATATGGAAAGAGATAACCACTTTGGGAAGGAAAGAAGGCCTAGTGCGGAGGACAACTTTGTCCGGATGAACAGCCAGGAAAGGAGGCTTAGAAGAAAAGGCTTGCAGCTCACTCACCCTGCGAGCAGAGGTGATGGCAACCAGAAAGGCAGTTTTAAGGGTCAAGAGTCTGAGAGGACAGTTATGTAGTGGTTCGAAAGGAGCACACATAAGATAAGTTAGAACCAGGTTCAAGTCCCACTGGGGCATCACGAAAGGAGTTGGAGGAAACAAGTGAGTAATGCCCTTAAGGAAGCGATTATCAATATGGGACTTGAAAAGAGAAGGCTGATCAGGCAGACGAAGAAACGCCGAAATGGCCGAAAGATAGCCTTTGAGAGTGCCCAGAGCAGAGCCCTGCTAGGCCTAGGAAAGAATGAAGAGGACAACCTCTGAAAGGGGGGCAGAAAGGGGATCCACAGCCTTTGCTGCGCACCATGCCACAAACTTGTTCCATCTACAGGCGTATACCGTTTTGGTGGAGGGACGCCTGGCTGCCAAGATGACATTACAGACTTCGGGAGGAAGCTCGAAAGCGGTCAACTGTCGCGGCTCAATCTCCACGCAAGGAGGTGGAGGCTGGACAGGTTTGGGTGGTGGACCGTCCCCTGCTACTGCGACAGAAGATCCTCCCGAAGAGGAAGTCTGATCGGAGGATCGATGGCCATGTGTAATAGCTCGGGATACCAGACTCTTCGTGCCCAATCCGGGGCCACAAGAATGACTTGGGCCCGGTCGCGCTTGATCTTCATCAGCACTCTAGGCAGAAGTGGTATAGGCGGAAAGGCGTATAGAAGACCGAAACTCCACTCGCGACGAAAAGCGTTGCCTAGCGAGTGCTGCCTTGGAAATTCCAATGCGCAGAACTGTTGACATTGCGCGTTCTCTTCGGTGTCGAATAGATCTAACCAAGGCTCTCCCCAATGCTGAAAGAGACCTTCCACCACCTCCGAGTGAAGACACCATTCGTGAACCATCATGCACCTGCAGCTGAGTTCGTCCGCCCTGGCGTTCAGAGAACCTGCCAGGTGTTGAACCACCAGGGATATGCCCTGATGTTCCAGCCATGTCCAAAGGCGGAGAGCCTCTTGACATAGGTTCAACGACCCCACCCGCCCTGTTTGTTGCAGTACCACAAGGCGGTGGTATTGTCCATGAACACCTGCACCACTCTTCCCAGGACAGAGGGAAGGAATGCCTTTAGTGCAAGACAAATCGCCCATAGCTCCAGAAGGTTGATATGGAGCCCGGACTCTGCCGGAGACCAGAAGCCTCTGATCTCCGCCTCTCCCATGTGGCCGCCCCACCCTAGCAGTAATGCATCTGTCACCACTGTGAACTCTGGTTGGGGAAGGGAGAGGAATCTGCTGTTGAGGCAATCCCGGTTCGTTAGCCACCACTGCAATTGGTGTGCAGTGCCCTCCGAGATCTGGATGCAATCGGAAAGATTCCCCTGATGCTGTGCCCACTAGAACTTCAGGTTTCACTGTAGAGCTCGCATATGCCACCTGGCATAGTCCACCAGCAGGAGGCCATGAGGCCCAGTAGCCTCAGGGTCATTCTGACCGAAACCCGGGATAGAGGCTGAAAGATCGGAATCATAGCCAGAATATCGCAGACTCGCTGGTCGGGAGGATAAGCCCGAAAATGCGCTGTGTCCAGAACTGCTCCGATGAAAAGGAGCTTCTGAGAGGGAATCAGGTGTGACTTCGATATATTGATGGTGAACCCCAGCGAATGCAGGAGGTCGGCCGTAGTCTGGAGGTGTGAGACGACAGCCTGGGGCGAGCCCGCCTTCAGTTCGGGCTGGTCTGTTCCCATTGGGTGCAGGGTCAAGACTGATTTGCATATGGCTGGGTCCAAACTGGAATGGCATGGTGAGCAAAAAAACGATGGATTTAGGCCCAGATCTCTGTACTGGGGTGAATGTATGACATTGTTCTGCATTCTGTCCATCAATTGTTCTTTTTGCATTCGCCTTCAACAGCCAGTCGTCGAGATAGGGGAAGTCTGGAACTCCTGATCTGCGCACATGAACCGCGACCACCGCCATCATTTTCGTGAACACCCGAGAGGTGCTGGTAAGGCTGAAGGGGAGCACGGTAAACTGAAAGTGCTCGTGGCCTACCGTGAACCGTAGGTAACACCGATGGGCCGGCAGGACGGGGATGTGAAAATACGCGTCCTGCAAGTCCAACGCTACCATCCAGTCTCCAGGGTCGAGAGCAGACAGGACCTGAGCCGGGGTCAACATTTTGAACTTCTCCTTCCGGAGGAAGCGATTGACGTTCCGGAGATTCAAGATAGGACGCTGGTCCTTGTCCTTCTTGGGTACCAGAAAGTAGTGGGAATAACAACCACGACCTACTTCTGGGGCAGGAACGCGCTCTCTATGGCTCCCTTGGCCAAGAGAGCCGTATCTTCCTGTTGGAGAAGGGGCAAGTGATCCTCCGACATGCAATGGGTTTCAGGTGGCATGGATTGAGGGGTAGTCTCGAAGGGGAGGGAGTAGCCCCTTCGGACTATCTGCAAAACCCACCTGAGCGACGTGATGTTGAGCCAGTGGGGGAGGTGATGGCGAATCCTGCCACCCACTGGCAAAAGGTGGCCCTGAAAGGTTGGACTAGGAGGGCTTGGAGGCTGCCTCAGAGGGGGCACTGGTGTACTGGCCCGCCCACTGGCCCCCAGACCCACGACGGTGGGTCCCACGTCCCCGGCCATGCAGAGGCTTGACAACTTGCGCAGGCCTGTGGCTCTGGGCGGAACGTGGTGGGGGCACCCTTTCCGTAGCCACGAAAGGGGCGAAAGGCAGACCGCGCTGGGCGGGAGGTGGATGCGAGGCCCAAGTACCTGGCCGTAGCCCTGGAGTCCTTAAAACGCTCGAGCGCGTTCTCCGCCTTGTCGGCAAACGAGCAATGGCCATCAAAGGGCATGTCCAAAAGCGTAGCTTGGACATCACCCGAAAAGCCAGTAGACCTCATCCAGGCGTAGCGTCTCAGGGCTACCGACGTGGAAATCGTCCTGCCAAGTGAGTCGGCGGTGTCCAGCCCACATCGGATGGTGAACTTCGCAGCGTCTCTCCCTTCAACAACTGCACAGGAGAGCACGGCCCGAGCCTCCTCTGGGCACAGTGGCAGCACCTGCGCAATCGTGTCCCACACCGAGTGGGAGTAACGGCCCAAGAGACATGCAGTGTTCACCGACCGCAGTCCCAAGCTTGAGGAAGAAAACATCTTCTTCCCAAGGTGGTCCAGCTTCTTGGATTCCCTATCAGGTGGTGCGTTAGGGAATGCGCCCTTGGAAGTCGAGGCTTGGACTACCAAACTCTCAGGGGTGGGGTGGTAAGAGAGGAAAATGGGGTCGCTCGGGGCCGGGCGCTGGAGTAGGGCAATCATCCTATCCACAGGAGCCCCTGTGTTGGGCTTGGACCAAGTGCCCAAAAGGATGTCCGTGAGGGCCTCATTGAACGGCATCAGGTGCTAGGAAGAGGCCGCTGCAGGCTGAAGCACCTCGGTCTGGAGGTTAGTCCTGACCGCCACAGTAGGAAGCTCGAGGTTTAAGGCATCAGCCACCCTACACAACACCACTGCGTAAGATGCACCCTCCTCCGTAGCCACGGTAGGGGGAGAAAGAATGCCAAGGTCTGGGGAGGTGTCCAGACCACTGGCATCACCCAACTCCTCTCTCCAGTCCGGTTCCTCTAACTGGTCTGCAAGAGGGTCCACAGACCCCTCCCAGTCCTCCTCACCCTCTCCTCGTAGTCACTCAGGGTGGTAGGAAACATCAGGGGAGAACAGGGGTACAAAAGTCCCAGTCGGCGCCGGTCCCCACGTCGGACGACGTCGGTCCGGCTCTGTGTCCTCATAGAGGGGGAGGCCGGGGCCGACGCCGGCTGGGGACAACTGGCGTCGGAGGTGGCGTCACTGGATTTGGCGCCGGAGGAGGCGTCACGAGGTCGACCGGCACCGATCCGGATCCAGGCCTGGATCCCTGGGGGCCCTGCGGCGCCGAAGCCGCGCCGGCAGAGTCGGGCTGCCTGAAGATAGAATGCAAGGCTTCGTAAAAGTTGCAAAGCTGGGCAGGGTTCGCTCCGGCTCCCGGAAAAGAGGGGAAGCCCGGGGTCGACCCGACATGCTCCGTGGGAGGAGCCGGATGACTACCTTCTGCTTCCCGCGTCGCGTCTGCCGACGGACGGGGAGTACGCGAAGAGCGACGATGCTTCTTCGCCTTCTTCTTGTGCTTCAACTTACCTGAAGACGAACACTTCAATGACGAGTGGTGGTGGTGGCTCCGCGACCGGCCGCGCAACCTCGCTCTCGACCGGGACCTCGAACAGCGCAGAGCGGACTGCCGGGCCTCAAGAAGCTTTCGGGACTGCTCCTGCAAATACTTCGGGTTCATGGCCCGGCAGGCGGAGCACGACTTCGTGTTGTGGTTGCGCTCCAAGCACCAAAGGCACACGAGGTGCAGGTCCGTGACCGACATCAATTTGCAAGCCTTGAAGCCGGTCCGACATGACATCCCTCCGTGCACCAGGAGTCGAACGACTCAAAAAAGATGTAGACAAAAGTCGCAAAAACGGAGTCAAAAAGTGACTCGAGGAACCGCTCTCTCCGGATCTGCGCTGGCTGGCGCGGAAAAAGAAAGAACTGACGTCAGTGTGCGAGGGCGGCGTCTAAGTAGATACAGCGAGGTCATTCTGGCGACCACGATGCCAACGACGAACGCAGAGTCGACCGACGTCACCTATCGACGCGCAGAGGTGCTGCTGAGGAAAAAATTCTCCGGATCCAGTCTGACCTCTGGGGGTAATTCTAAGGTGAGGAATCCATAACTAATTGTCTCTTTCAGATAGAAAAGAGCTGATGTCCGTGACGTCATAGCCGATGCTAACGATGCCACATGGAGCCACCCGACGGTACGCGCAAGGGGTATTGCTCGAACAAAAGTTTCCGGATCCAGCCTGATACCTGGGAAATTCAAAGGTAAGGAATCTGTAGCTATAAGTCTATATAAGATAATGCAGATTTAGCTCCGTGGCTTGCCAACAATGCTGGCATGCAGCTCCAAGCGAGTTCACTTTTCCTGAACCATGGGTTAAGAACAGTTCTGGTCCCAATATGTGCATTATACATGAGTTCACACTCTCGAATCGTCTGCCTTCTGTTTGCAGGGCACTAGAAGTTAAAAAAGTACAAAACAGTACCTCAATCAATTCGGGCGCAGCGAACGTGCACTGATTAAGTTGAATCCATCAGTGCCTGGTCACTGCTACATAGAAAGAAAAGGAAATGATGCTTGACCTGCAGTGACCAATTACGAAGCTGTAATGAAGAAAGCCACACAGGCCAACAAATGGTAAGCCATCGGTGGGCGCCAAGCCTTTTTAGTAAACAATAGTGTCACACAAGTGAGATGCATGCGCTAGAGCATGCTATCGCAGACCGGCACCTAAAAATGACAAAATAATTAACACTATCACAAAATGAGCCGTATTACGCAGCATAATCTGCCCTTTTTAGCCGTATAATTTAGTCAACTCTGCTGCATAATTTGGTCCTCACTGCCGAATAATTTGTCGCTCCCCTGCCACGTAATTCCAGTGGCCCTGCTTCTGCCCTCGGCCGCCACCAACCTCTTTGCCTCTCTAAAAAAAGATGAGACTGCTGTCAAGGTCCTGGGGCGTTTTCAAACCTCTTAATGGGCATCGGTGGCTTACAGTATCAGTGGAGAGTTTTCAGCTCGCCTTTCCTGCCACTCCACCAAGTGACCGTGTGAAGAGAGCTGATATCATGTGATACACAGTGACACTGTGTGAGTCAGCAGTGTGGAGATTAATTTTCGTTCCTTGTTTCGACCTGCCCAGTTTGTATTTTTGTGATCAACCATGGAGGGTTCTGGCCATTAATCAGTAAGGCTAGGCCAAAATATAAACTAGCAACAACCAGCGTGCCAATACTGATGCTAAATTCTACAAATTACTTACTTCAACCACACATGACACTCAATGCGATTAGAAAAGAGTTGATTGATTGCATCCTTTTTAGAAAAAGATTTGAAAAAGAAAAGTATAACATAGTTTTTTAGTAAATGCTCCTGTGACAGATGAATCTATTTCATATGTTCATGGGCCACAACGTTTTAAAGAGCAAACATGATGACCAATTCATCAATAGTCTGCGCGTGTAACTCAGACACCATTTGAATGAGGATCAAAAACCAATTTGTGAGTTGAGGTTCCACTCACAGTTAAAAGAGTAATAACAAACACAAAATTATGATCAAAATAAAAAACAAACAAACCGTACCCGTGATGTTGGACAATTTTTGACAATTATTTGGGAACATTTTTTTTCTTTTTGGCAACACACAGGAAGATGAAGACCAAACAGTGTAATATTCAGTGTAACCCAACGGAGTCAGTCAATTGCTGATGGTTTTATATTAAACCTTTGATTTACAAAAACTGGGTAAACTGATAAAAATTTGCATATACACTTGTTTGGTGAGTAACGAGGTCTACGCGTTTCGAACCCCTATATTCATTATGGGGGTTCTCTTTAGGACCTGGAACCAAAACAAAGCTGAAAAAAAGAAAAGAACGAGAGAGTGCTCGTGTTATCACTTGCATCCTTCAAGCGTACTCTATTTTGCCTTCCCTGTGAGCCAAATAGATTAGTTTACCTCAATAGAGATTAGCCAATCTCTAATCCAGAAATGGATATCATAGTTATTCCATTTTGGAGATGAAATTAATCGCAATCTGAGAAGGAAGAGAAAAAGGAGTAAGTCTAATTGAAAAAAGGAAAAGAAGGGAGCCGTCATGTCAGTTGGTTAAGTTTTGACTTACATGAGGGTTTAACTCTGTCCAGGAACAGGAACCGGGATGGAAGGGCCGATCTTTGAGGCACTATAGAACCGCAAGAGAGACAAAAATGAATGGCTCTGTCAAGAGCTTTAAATGACTTAGTGTTTTGAGGCAAAATGAGAGGTGGCGGCAAAGACATACCTTGATTTACTCACGGGCCCATGTTCCCACAACTTTATAGAAGCGACTATTCCCAACACGCTTTCGCATCTCATTTACACGCTGTGTCTCTCTCGGGGGCACACCGAAACAATTCTCCAGCGTTAAAAGCTACAATTGTTCATTTTTATGAACCCCATTTGATACATCTTGAATGAATTTTTTGAAACTGCTCTTTTTTCCTTCTTACAGCGTTAATTCATTGAATTTGCTTTCATCACATGAACTAAATTAATCAAGGTATGTCTTTGCCGCCACCTCTCATTTTGCCTCAAAACACGAAGTCATTTAAAGCTCTTGACAGAGCCCTCCAAGTTCCTTTTGTTTTGGGTCTGATTTGGGTGGTGGAACGTTGAAAATCGGATCCCGCCGCTTCGGAGGAACATTTTTCGGTTTCGGCCCCAAGGTGGAATTACTTTTCAGCGTGGAAGATTTCGGTTCCGAAGCCGTCTTTGATTTCGGTGTCAAGGGTTTTGACTCCGAAGCAGTTTTCGGCTTCGAGCCTGAAGGTTTCGGTTCGGTGCCCGACGTTGGCCGACTCGATCCCGAGCCGGAAGGCTGTGTGACGTGTTTCGGAGCCGAGCCAGAAAGCGGGGCGCCAGAAACATCTTCTCGGTGCCCACCGTGGCCCGAAGGCGGGGGTGGAACCGAAGCCTTTTGCTTGGTCTGAGTTGGATTTTGGGGCAAGGGGTGTTCGGTACTCACGGGATGTTGACCTTGCGGTATGTTGTTTTCCATCTCGGAGTCAGATTCCGGAATGGATAAGAGTTCTTCCTGTTCTTCTTCTGCCCAATGTGCATCAAATTCTTCTTGCTCGGATCCTTCATCAAAGATGTCCGGCATGTATTCGATGTTTTTGGTTTTGCATTTCACGACGTCGAGCCCGACAATCGCGGAGCGTTTTCTTCGATCTAAACGATCTGCGCGCGTCGCAGTCCTGTTAGTTGTGCTCCGGAGATAAGCACAAGTTGTACACTTCGTGTGAGTCGGTGCGCGGATACTTCGCGTGGCACAGAGGACAGAATTTGAATGGAATCCGTTCCATCGACTGTGAGGTGGACCGACGCGGTTAGACCCAATGGCTTTCCCGGAGTTTCCTGATCGAGATAGAGATTTTCCTCAACCAATACGATACGCAGAGAAGTGGGATATGCGTTCGAAACAATACCGATGAGGGTAGAGTGGATTGCGCACCGAGGGGAACTCGAAGAACGGTTTCGAACCGGAGCACAGCAATACACGTCCAAACCCGAAGGCGGAAAAAAAAATCTAACAATGGAGTCGATGCCCATGCGCACTATCACCGAAAGGAGGAGTCACCTTACCTCGTGACTGGAAAGACTTCTTCGAAGAAAAACAACTAGGAAACATCCGGACCCAATACTAGATGGCAGGAGTATGCAAAGCATGTGATCTCCTGCCCACATGCCTCGAACACTATACTTTCAGCATACAAAATGTTTTATTGTTCTCCAGTAGTAACATGGAAAAATGAATCCCACCACAACTGCATAATACAGACTGTTGAAAGTCACAGGGTGATATAAACATGAATTTCAACAACCTTCCCGGCTTTAACACACGAGGTCACATTTCCAAAAATGTGTGCCCCTGCTCATTTGGAAGTTTCTAACTGACGGATTGTGTTTTTGAATTGACAAACTCATTTGACTCAGCTGTTTCTTTTTGCTCGAATTTCTGATCTCTGACATCTTGCCCCACTTATGAAATTTGAAATGAAATTTGTACTTGTAAATCGCACTTATACCCCCAAAGGGGTGTCCTGGCGCTGTACGCATACCGCTGTGGAACCCTTCCTGGCTTTTCCCTGTGAAATGTCCACTCCTGGGCACCCCCAGGGTGAAGCCAGGCATCCCAGCGCTGTTGGGGCCGTTGTGGAGATTAAGCAAGCTATTGCCCAGAGTTGCAGAGTGGGACCCATGATTAGAATAGGCACTGAGGCGAGAATTATCAGGTCCGAGGAAATTGAGCCCAAGACCCGCCGAGGCGGGAATTGAACCCTGGTCCCGGGCCAGATCTCTGCATCAGGGTCTGCCGCTCTAACCATTGAGCCACACTTATCTGCCCGACTTCCTTCCATCTTGTTCGCTTCTGATAATTTCTATTAGTCCAGCCAACTCTTCATCTTTATTTTGTTTTTACTCCCATCCCGGTGTATACACGTAGTATCCATGTAAGAGGTCCGTATGCACGTCACTGTGGTTGGGAGCAGATATTTATGCAGGTCTCTATAGGTATTCACATATATAGTAAGTATCAGTGGTTGTGCACTGGTGGCAGTGCATAACGTTTAGACACCTATATATTCACTGAATGCAGCTGGTGCATTCATGTATTTGGGTGCTTGCTAAAGCATAGCAATTCATGCAATGGATATGCAAGCCTGGGTGGGTGTATATACCCATACATAGTGTGCAAGCAGGGGTGCACCCAGAAATATAAACATATGGTGTACATGCACGAAGTGCATATGTATCAATGCAAGTACTGAAATGCTTAAGAGCATAGATGTTTTTGTGCATGCATGAGTTAGCATCCAGGCAAATGCCAGCACCTGTGTTGGTACACACATATTCATTGTGTAGCAACGCCTATTTATGAATGCCAGATCCAGGCAAAATGTGTAGGTTGAGGTATGTGGAAAGAGATGGGCATCGTTGTCCATGCAAACATGTTTGCAGGCAAGGGATGTAAATAGGTGTCTATTAAGCTGTTTTAATTATGATCAACAAATTATTGGTGTAGGTCCACATGTATCTCAAATGAGCAATCACATAGATCTCAACAATCTACAAATAGCCCCCAAAAGACCATCATCAAAGAGCCGGGACATAGCCTCGAGCACACCCCATTAACACTTGCTTCCATCTCTCCTTCCTCTCCTGTGCTATTATGTCTTCTTTTCCTGCTCACTCTCAGCTCTTTAATCGAAACTTTGCGTGATGCAAGCATTGCCCTGTTTTTTGGGATCATTATTCTTTTTCCACTCTGGGCTCTGAAGCAACTTTGCTTTAATATTTTGCAAGATAGAGTTCATTTGAAAAGCATAAACTCTCTTGACATATCAACTTCTGACCTGAAGAAAATATGAAACTGACAAGTGCTTGACTTAGTCCAATGGGGATACGCCATTACTATAAACATCCCTATTCAACTTGTAAATTAGGAACTCTTTGTTACCCATTTATACAACCATGCACGTACTCGTTTATCATTTCCACCCATCCATGCACGCATTCATGCAGTTATCCATGTGCCATCATCCATTCATCCATCTATATATGCCCTAAACGATCCATCTATGCTTTCATTCGTCCCAAGAACACAATTATTCGCTAATATATGCAAGGAGTCATTTACCCATATATTCAGCTAGCCATACACTAACTCACCCATTTATTCATCCACCATTTGACTTGTTAGAGCCAGGGATGTTGCAAGCTCTTGGTAACAGTGTTATAAGGGCTTGCTAAAGTGCCATCCATGGGTTGTCATTCTCTGCCCTTTGACATGTTTTTGTGTCCTTTTTAGAAAGTGACATTTTGTTCGAGCTGAGGAGATATTTAGCCCAGAGCTCCTGCAGTCTGTAGAAGCTGATAACACAGCTCAGTAAAGGAAGACTCAAGCTGACCCCCATTCCGCACCAGGGACACAAAGGCTGAAGGAAGCCTGCACTTGTGAGAGCCCAGATGTCCAGGATCGCCTGCTCGCCACTGAATGTGGAAGTGCCTGCTGGGAGACAGAGCCCCGACCTGCCGGAGGTGCCTAAAGTCTGTGGGACCCGTGGCCATCGTAGAAGTGGAATCTCGTCCTCCTGCAAGAAAGAGACATTCACCTGTGGACAACTGCTGAAGACCACTGTAAGTGGAGAGCAGTCAACGACTGGCAACTAGACCTGCACTAGACTCACCTGTGGCATCGTGGGAGATCGAGTCCTGAGGCCGGAGACTACTCCTGAAGTTCGTAGACCAAGAAATAATCCCTGCATCTCTTACACAGCTCCATCTTCAGCACCTTCTCAGCATCATGCATCCCCAGCATCAGCACCACTTCTTTGTTGGATCCGCGAGCCAGGTAAAATCTTCTGTACGCACCCTGAGACTGCTGGATCTAACAGGTAGTCTCCCTGGACCTATGCGGCTTCTGTGACTGGCTCCTGACCCATTGTGGTCAGTCCAAGAGAGGACTGGCCCTTGGCTCAGAAACCACAACACCAGTTACAAAGATTTACTGGAACTTAAAAGCATTTGCTTACATTTTAAAAAGCACATCTCCGGTTCCTATCAATAAGTTTTTGTATATTTAGTGCCTACTATAACATATAAAAATACAACTTAATTTTATAAATTGGTGTTGGAATTTTATTGTGTCGGGTTTCTTGCTTACCTGTTGTTTGGGTTCTTCTAAATGCTTTACACTTGTTCGTTTGACAAAGCCTGACTGCTCTCTGCCACAGCTATCCAGACTAAGTTACTTAAAAAACCTAACTGGACCCGATAAAAATTATTATTACATGGTGAGATCTCACAACCACACCACATAATAAGCCACTCTCTTATACACATTCACCTAAAAAATCCCAGGCCTATTGGCTTTGCCAATGCTTGTTATTATTTAGCACTAGTCACTCCATGAGAGTACATCCGTTTTTGCTCTCTTCCCCAGCTTAAGTGTTACAATATTTTGTTTTATATATAATATACACATATACACACACATGCCCAAAAACACTTATGGTGGGAGATGGTCTCAAGCACCTAACAAACTGTTGCTGCCCACGGAGAAAAGGTCAGGCCCCACAACCTATACCTGAACGTCAAGCAGCATTACTTGAAGAGGCGGCACTCCTTCAGGCATTAAATCAAGTGAAATTAATTTCACCAACATGTCAGCAGCAATAAAAGATAACACATTTTGACTTACGCCTTGGTCACCAAACTTTAAACCATCTTGGGTGCTACAAACATGACCTCCATGGTCATAGTGCTCCCAGTAGGGTGCTATGGACGTCGTGGTCACCAGTCCAGCACTGGAGCAGCAGCTGTTGTGCTACGCTGGTGCCTGGGCCCCAGGGAGGTGCGACTCTCCTGCCAATGAAGCGATCGTGTCAATGACACAATCACATCCTTGGCAGACTGGCACACACAAAACCACTTCCTGTTTCCCCTGGGAGCACTGTGGGGCCTGAAAACTGCCCCAATCTCCGTACTCCCTGGCTATTGTGCCACAAGGGAGATATTGTTGGAAAGCTGAGGAACTCATACCAATGACCGCTTCTGCAGGAGCCACAACCAAAGCCATGTACTGTGTTCAAACAGCGTTGTATCCCTACTGCTGCATACTAGAGAAGAGGAAGAGGGAAAGTGCTTAATTTTGGAAGAACAATTTGAGCCTGGCTGTTGGCTTCATCCATATGAGCTGTACATAGATTAAATAGACGGGGTGCCAAAAAGCACCCCTGCGATTTTATTTATTTGTAAAAATCTTTTCAGACAAGTGTGAAATCTCCCCCAAATGAATCTGAACCCACGTGTTATCACAATGCAGTAACAACACAGAACAGTCACAGAACCTAGCTACCTCTCCTATCACTATCACTAGTGGACTGTATGCTTGAATTTGGCTAAATACAGTGCTCCTCTGCCTTTTAGCTAAGTGTGAGCTATACAAATTCCACACACATGACTGGATGGCCCTCAGCAGCTGCAGAGGGATCCATTATCCTTCTGGTTTTTCCAGAGCAGTCCTCTGTCAACATAATTGAAGGCAATTCAATAATTTAAAAAAACAAGCAGATAGCTTATCTGTCTCACAGACATGGCTCTATTCACTAATTCCCTAGTATAGAGAGAGCCAAAATAGTGTCCAGTGAGTTATCTAATGGTTTAAAGTCTGTTTAGAAAATTGTATCTAAGTTGTTAGGAGTTTACGCTCAATTTTCCAATTCGGTTAACAGGCCAAAGACTAGCTTTGACTTCAAGTAGGGCTACCACCTCCCCTTTTTTCTAAACAATGGACAGAGGATGGAGCCTCTTCAAAATGCCAGCATGGAAGAGTAATTTAGACAGGAAGCGAAGACGACAAAAAAAAGGATCTAATTTAAATAAGCTTCAAGGGAGACCATCAAAAGCGGGGGCACTATTTGACTGCGAGGTTTGAGTTAAGTCACTAATGGCATTCTAGCGAATTCTTAGTACTCCTTTCTACAAAGAATTTAGAGGGGAAGGATTTTGAGATGAGTCATGAAAGATGTATCAAAATTACGCAGAGTAGACCAAGATAAGGGTAAAGCACAAGTATATGCAATAGACCACTGATGGTGGAGAAGAATGTTCCAGGTTGTCTGATGTCCGAAGGTGCAGATAAAACGCAAAAGACAGTGAGACTTCCACTGTGTCCTTGAAAATGTCCCAGAATGCTGTGGGACAAAGTGGTCTTGGACACTGTAGGACACATCAAGTCAGACTAAAGCAATAACAATATTGTGATATTATTGAGGGTGTATTTTTTAAGTGCCTGGAAGTCGAAGTGGGGAAGAAAGTTGACAGTATTTGGTTTTAGAAAGGAGGGTTTTGAGAGAAGAAGTACTATTCATCTTCATAATTGATAATGGTGTACAATTTGACTCAGGCATGGTGAGAGATTCAATACTGCAGTCAAGAAAAATATTCAACTGAACTGGCTGTGAAAGAACAGCTGAATTGATAGACAAGAACAAGTTACTTCCATCAGTATCTTTTTTTCTGGTGCATTCTCTATATGAATAAGTTACTTACCTTCGGTAACGATGTATCTGTAAGTCATTAGTAGTTATAGATTCCTTACCTTAGAATAGATTTCTTACCTTAGAATAGATTCCTTACCTTAGAATTACCCGCAGTCGTCAGACTGGATCCGGAGAAACTTTTTTATAGCAGTACCCCTGCGCGTCGGTAGGTGGCATCGGACGACTCCGCGTTCGTAGTCGGCGTCGTGGTCGCCGGGATGACGATGCGAAGTCTACTAAGACACCGCCCCTGCGCGCTGACGTCAGTTCTGACACAACTTTTCATGCCAGAAGCGCAGAGCCATGCAAGACACTGACCACTGGTGCACATAACTAGGGCCCTGGAAGGGAGTCCCTATCCCTAGAAGTCCGTTCGCAGAACGGGTAGGATGGGTGGGGCGGTAAGGAATCTATAACTACTAATGTCTCTTACAGATACATCGTTACCGAAGATAAGTAACTTGTTCATCTGAAAGAGACCGTAGTTATAGATTCCTTACCTTAGAATAGATACCCCAGCGATACCAACCGGGTCTGCGAACTAAGTTCACACCAGGAAGTCCTGGAGAACAGAACGGCCGAAAAAGCAGTCTCTCCGGGCTTGGCTGTCCAGGCAGTAATGCTTAGTAAACATGTGCAGGGAAGCCCACTTGGCTGCCTGGCAGATGTCAACCAGCGGAACTCCATGTCCCAAAGCAGTATTAGCTGCCGTCGCCCTAGTAGAGTGGGCGAGGAGTCCTACTGGAGGTTCCTTTTTAGCCAAAGAAAAACAGATCTTCATGCATATGACAACCCATCGAGAAATGGTACGTTTGTGCACTGCCCGACCTTTCTTGGCACCCACATAACCCACGAAGAGTTGATTGTCCACCCGGAAGTCTTTAGTGCGGTCAAGATAGAAAGACAGCGCACGTTTTGGGTCCAGACGGTGGAGTCTCTCCTCCTCTTTGGAAGGGTGCTGAGGTGGGAAGAAGGTGGGCAATAAGGTGGTCTGACCTATGTGGAAAGAGGTAACCACTTTGGTCAGAAAAGAGGGCTTAGTACGGAGGAATACTTTGTCCGGATGGACAGCAAGAAAGGGAGGACTGGAAGATAAGGCTTGAAGCTCACTCACCCTGAGCAGAGATGATGGCAAGCAAGAAAGCAGTCTTCAAAGTAAGGACACGAAGAGGACAATTATGTAGTGGCTCAAAGGGAGCACACATAAGATAAGTGAGGGCAAGCATCTGTTCTTGGCATGTAGAGCTGTAGCTTCACATGCTTTGCATACTCCTGCCATCTAGTGTTGGGTACGGATGTTTGCAAGTTGTTTTTCTTCGAAGAAGTCTTTCCTAGTCACGAGGAAAGGTGACTCCTCCTTTCGGTGATAGTGCGCATGGGCATCGACTCCATTGTTAGATTGTTTTCCCGCAAGAGGGCAAGAATGGAGTAAGCGTAGTATAGAAATGTCCATGCGTATGAATGTATAATCAAGAATGTATAATCAAGAACTGCAACAACTGCAATAACTATAGGTGCATGTGAATCTACAGCTCTACATGCCAAGAACAGATGCTTACTGGGTAAGTAACATAATCCGTTCGAGGCATGTGTGCTGTGGATACAAATGCTTTGCATAGACTACAAGGCAGTACACTCCCAAAGAAGTGGATAATCTGTAGATGTTGCAGTTGTTTGAAACAGTGTTTTAAGTACAGCTTGGCCTACATTAGCTTTTTGGCGTGCCAACACATCTACACAATAGTGTTTGGTAAATGTGTGTGGTGTGGACCATGTAGCTGCCTTCCATATGTCAGCTAGAGGAATGTTACCTAAAAATGCCATAGTAGCCCCTATTTTGCGAATGGAATGTGCTCTAGGGGGTATGGATAACGTTCTTTTAGCCTTTGCATAGCATGTTTGAATGCATTTTTTTTTTTTTTTTAGCTTCAAGTCAAACTTTATTCGTCGTTTCGACCATAAAAGTGCAAGTGCTTACAGTACAGAATTGCAAAAATGGATACATTGCAATGATATGTTAAATGTGTTATGACCGTAAAAGTGCAAGGGCTTACAGTACAGAACATCAAGTTTGAATATGTGACGAAACATCATTGGATGCATTACAATAGATTATTAATAAGAAATATAGCAATCGAGATAAAAGCAATTAAAATAATAAGTTAAAAAAGATAAAAAGTATGGTAGCCAAGGGGAAAGCCCTGATAAAGTGCATTGAAGATCCCACTATAAGACCACAAGAAAAGCGTCACACCACAAGCAATATTACAAAAGCATAATGTTAATGCCTAGTTCTCATTTAGAGGGTTGGGTAGGTAGAAAAGAGAAGCCATAAGGCACACCGTATTACTTCTTTAGTGTGTACCTTCTGATTATCCACATTTTTCCAAGAAACTTAGCTACTGTGCAAGCAACAAGTGGTCTTGAATCAGATTTTAAGATGCGCAGCGCTTCTTGGTAACAACGTGTTCCCAGCAACCTACAAACGGGTGCCAGCCATTTGCGTCTCGGAGAGTTGTACATCGGACAAACAAAGAAAATGTGTGCAATTGACTCAACAGACTTGGGGCAACCAGGGTAATGTAACTTCACAGATGGAGGCCGTCGCCACGCAGCTGTAAAGGCGTTCACAGGAAGGGATCCAAGTCTCCCTAGGCCTATTGCTGTGAGTAGGGATCTTACTTTGGTAAACCACCCAATTTTGTGAAAAGGATCAAGTTTGCAAACTTCATCGGCTGCAGCAGCGTAATATGAAAGCTCTGGGGTTAGTTTCAGACGCAACCAAAAGAGCAAGGGGCGAAGTCGTGCCTTATCCACAATAGATTGTCTACCCATGTCTAATCTTAAAGGAAGAAGCGGAGTACTTTGGGGAAGAGAACAAAGGGATCTCAAAAATTTGTTCTCAGTGGTAAAGAGACCCTCCAAGTTTTCAAACCCCCAGAGTTCAGCCCCATACAGAGCAGAGCCCACTACTTTATGGTCATAAATCTGTAGTGGCGCTGCTATTGGTCTTGACTGGGAGCATCTATGCTCCTTCATCAGAGCCCCAGTGGTCTGCTTCTGTTGAAGAATCTGCTTTGTTATGTGGTGCTTCCAGGCCATTTCCCCAGAGAGGGTCACACCCAAGTAGTCAAAAGTGACTACTCTCTCTCGAGGGGAATCCCCCCCCCCCCAAGAGTCAGTTTTCCTTTAAAGGATTTGTGGGGGTTCATCAATAGAAGTTTTGTTTTTGATGTACTGACCTCCAGGCCTCTCGACCCACAGAAAGAATCAAAGCGATCTAACAACAGTTGAAGACTGCTGGGAGTCTTTGAGACCAACAGCGTGTCATCTGCAAATAATAAAGTTGTTACTTTGATGCTCCCCAACGAGGGGGCATCAGCTGGGACTTCAGCTAAGTGGTTGACCACTCCATTGATGAAGAGCGAGAACAGTGTAGGCGCCAGCACACAGCCCTGTCTAACCCCTCTATCGACTCTGATCGGGTCTGTCAGCTGCCCTTGTTCCCCCCCAGCGGACCCTTGCGAAATTGTCCTCGTGAAGGCGGATGACCAGAGCGAGGAGTGATGACGGGAGGCCCAACTCCTGCAGGACTTGCCATCAATCAATTAATCACAGAATTTGTAGAGCGCACTACTTACCCGCGAGGCTCTCAAGGCGCTGGGGGAAAAAAAGGGGGGGGGTGCCGCTACTGGTCAAACAGCCAGGTCTTGAGTAGCCTCCTGAAGGTCAGCAGGTCTTGGGTCTGTCATAGGCTGAGTGGAAGGGTGTTCCAGGTCTTGGCGGAGAGGTGGGAGAAGGATCTGCCGCTGGTGGTTGTTCTTCGGATGCGAGGGACGGTGGCGAGGGAGAGGTCGGCGGAGCGGAGCTGGCGGTTAGGGACGTAGAAGAAGAGTCGTCTGTTGAGGTAGGCTGGGCCGGTCTTGTGCAGTGCCTTGTGTGCGTGGATGAGGAGTTTGAAGGAGATTCTCCTGTCGACGGGGAGCCAGTGCAGGTTTCTCAGGTGGGGGGTGATGTGGCAGTGGCGTGGTACGTCGAGGATCAGGCGTGCAGAGGCGTTTTGAATGCGTTGCAGTCGTTTGATGAGCTTGGACGGGGCTCCCGCATAGAGGGCGTTTCCATAGTCGAGTCTGCTACTGACGAGGGCCTGGGTGACTGTTCTTCTTGTATCTGTCGGGATCCACCTGTAGATCTTGCGGAGCATGCGGAGGGTGTTGAAGCAGGAGGAGGAGACTGCGTTGACTTGCTTGGCCATGGAGAGCGTTGAGTCGAGGATGACTCCCAGGTTGCGTGCGTGGTCGGTGGGTGTCGGGGCTGCCCCCAGTGTCGTTGGCCACCAGGAGTCGTCCCAGGCTGAAGGGTTGGAGCCGAGGATGAGATCAAAGGCCGACTTCAAGTTGATGAATGCTATGTAAAGACTACCCCTTTCTATAGTGACCGTTTTCCAGGCCAGTAATGAGAATCGGAAAACCTGATCGATGGTGCTTACTTTCTCTTTCTGAACCCTGCTTGGAAGGGGGCTAGGATGTTAGTCTCCTCCATCCAATCCGTGATCTTCGTGAGGAGTGCACGGGAGAAGACCTTTTGAGCACCATCGATCAGGCTAATGGGCCTGTAGTTGGATGGTAGTGAACGATCGCCCTTTTTAAATATTGGGATGACCTCTGCTTCCTTCCACGAAGGTGATATTGCGGATCCGGCAACGATTCCATTAGCGAGTGCCCATATATACTTGGACCAATTATCTGTGTCGTAAAGGAAAACGTCACCAGGGATGCCATCAGGCCCTGAAGCCTTGTTCCTGACCACCGAGTTTATACTTTGTGAGATTTCCTCTAGAGTAAAAAATTTGGAGGTCTGGGGATTGACAGGGATGGCGATCAAGCCTTCGCTAGCCAGGGCTTCTGTTCCAGTGTAGACTGTAAAAAAGTGTTCATGCCAGGTGGAAGTGGCAATGTTATTGGTATGAGACCTCGGTCTATCGGTATCTCCCCTGGTCACCAAAAGCCAAAATTGTTGTGAATCGTTGTTTTGGCAAGCGTCCTTGATCTGGAGCCATCTATTCTCCTACCAGACCTTTTTGGCTTTGGCCTGGGCTTTCTTGTAGGATCTCCTCGCTTCTTTCAGGCCTGCCACATTGTTTGCTCAAATTGCCGTGGCCAATTGTAATCTTGATTTTCTACATTCCCGGTTAAACCAGGAGGAATGTGGTCTAGCTGGTTTCAGTTTACTCTGAGGCCTAAAGGGGATGCTAAAAAAGGATGCTAACTGTTTAAAAAAAAAAAATTGTGGCACGGCGTAATATTTGTGAGCCCGTCGTGCTGCTCAAGAAGCTCACTGGTGCTCTCTAGCAATTTGTCTTTCATGGCCTCTAGTTTTAAAGTATCGGAGGTTGAACGTGCCCACTAGAGTCGCCTTTTGTTGTTAGTCGGGGATACTTCCTTGGTGGAAAGTCTTGTATGCAGGTGGTCAAACTTTTTGTCCCATAGAGGTGACATGTCAAGCTCAAGAGGGTTATGGTCGCTGTCTGTGGTTAACCCAACTACCATATCCAACACTCCATGCCACAATCTGACATCGAACAAGTTGTAGTCCAGGCTTCTCCAACGAGTAGCTCGTGAGCTACTGGTAGCTCTCCAGCTATCTTTGAGTACCTCTCCTGTAAGCAGGCAAGCCTACTACATTAGAATCATTTGCAAGGCCGAATTAATATATATATATATAATTCAAAATTGAAAAGTGTGTATTTGAGTCGAAAATGTGTATTTACTGAACTCATAAGATTTTTTTATTTTTATTAATTGGTTGAATTTCCAAAATACAGTTAAAGCTGATATTTGAGGAATTAATCATGTGGTGTTGGAGACATATTACTATTATTATTACCTAGGTGCCAAGAGCACTGCAGCTATAGCTGTTATAAATTACCTATGTTAAGGCATTCTAAATGGACTAACGATTTTTAAAGTTTTTTCTGACACCAGTCCCTGATGCTCTGAGGAGATCACTGCTGGCACTCTTGCATTGGGTGGCCTCTGATGTGGTCACTATTACACTGCTAATAATATTAGTAGCCCGGGATAATTTTCATTGAACATAAGTAGCTCTCGTTTCAGAAATGGTTAGAGACCCCTGATGTAGTCGATGCGGCTCGTGTTGGTGGTTCTATTAAAGGTGCTAGCCCCCATCTTATCGGACTTAGTCCGGCCATTGGCAGCTCTGAGCCCATACTCAAGGGTTCATGTAGCTGTAACGCTGTACAGGTCCATTTTTTAATGGGTGGCAAGTCTAGGGGGGAAACGAGCCACATCTCGTCCACCTTGTCACTGTCAGTTACATCTTGGGAGTCCAGGGGTTCAAAGGTGATATCGAAGTCCCCTACCACCATTACAGGTGACTGTAGGTTCCTCTCCTCTAAACAATTTTCCAGTTCCAGAATGGTAGGAGAACTACAACCAACACTGGAACCCCGGGCGTAGACATTGAAGATGTCAAGTCCCATGCCGTTCCTACCCCTGATATGAATAGCTAGAATGTCGGGGCTTTTGGTCTCAAGTTCTCAAATGGTACATTGGAGATTAATTTTTACCCAGATCAGCAGTCCCCCAGCAGGTCGTCCTAATCTACTGGCGGCAATAAGTGACATAACCGGGGATGAAAACAGGGGTGATAGACCATGTTTCCTGCAGACAACAGATGTCGAATTGCTCAATATACTGGGTCCAATGTGTAAGTGCCAATTTGGGCCTCACTCCGGCAACATTCCATGACAATATACGAAATTTAGGAGGGGATCCTCCAAGAGCTGGGTGGAAGGCCTGGGTCTCATTCAATCTATGACCTGTTACTTGGCCTGCAATAATATACAGCCGAGTTGGAGCCCCCTCTCTAGGGGTCATGGTGGTATGCTGTTGTAAGTAAGGCATCCCCAAACTACTGGGCTTTGGAGGTGGTAATACTGGGTCAGTATAGTGCATCAGTTTAGTTCCTAAATGCTCAACCTTTCTTCCATTTAACAATCCATCTTGAAATGCCAGATATAGAGATGGGATTGCCTTAGTGAGGTGGAGCAAATGCAACAAACAGTTGTTTAGTTTTGCGAAAATCTTTGGTTCTAACTATGTAGTACAATCAATCAATCAATCAATCAGGGAATTGTAAGCGCGCTACTCACCCGTAAGGGTCTCAAGGCGCTGAGGGGGGATTGGAGGGGGTCCGCTGATCTGTTTAACCGAAGAGCCAGGTCTTGAGGGTCTTCCTGAAGGTGTTCAGGGAGGGGGCGCGTCTGATGTCTGCCGGTAGCTCGTTCCAGGTCTTGGCTGCAATGTGAGAGAAGGATCTTCCGCCTGCTCTGGCTCTGTGGATGCGCGGGGTTTCGGCCAGTGCGAGGTTGGAAGATCAGGGGTTTCTTTTGGGTATGTGGAAGTTGATTCTGTCGTTGAGTTATTTGGGTCCGTTGTTGTGTAGGCATTTGTAGGCGTGAGTGAGGATTTTGAAAGTGACTCTTTTCTCCACGGGCAGCCAGTGGAGACTTTGTAGGTGTTGGCTGATGTGTTCATGTCGGGGGATGCCGAGTACGAGTCTGGCGGCGGTGTTCTGTATTGTCTGGAGTTTGCAGAGTAGGGACTTGTTGATGCCGGCGTAGAGTGCGTTTCCATAGTCCAGTCTGCTGGTGATGAGTGCGTGGGTGACTGTCTTCCTTGACTCAGGGGGGATCCACTTGAAGGTCTTGCGGAGGATGCGGAGGGTGTTGAAGCAGCTGGAGGTGACGGTGTTGACCTGTCGGTTCATGGTGAGTGATGAGTCGAGTATGATGCCGAGGTTCTTGCCGTGGTCTAAGGGGGTAGGTGGGCTTCCGAGGGCGGTCGGCCACCAGGTGCTGTCCCATGCAGAAGGGGTGGTACCGAGGACGAGGACTTCTGTCTTCTCGGCGTTGAGCTTCAGGCAGCTGTTGGTCATCCAGATTGCGACGTCTTGCATTCCTTTCTGGAAGTTGAGTTTGGCAGTGGTGGGGTCTTTGGTGAGGGAGAGGATGAGCTGGGTGTCGTCGGCGTAGGATACGATGTTGAGGCCGTGTTGTCGGACGATGGCTGCGAGGGGGGCCATGTAGATGTTGAAGAGGGTGGAGCTCAGTGATGAACCCTATGGGACTCCGCAGGTGATTTTCGTGGGGTCGGAGAGGAAGGGTGGGAGTCTGATCCTTTGGCTTCTTCCGGTGAGAAATGATCGGATCCAGTCCAGGGCTGTTCCTTGTATGCCTGCGTTGTGTAGTCTGGCGACTAGTGTGCGGTGGGAGACTGTGTCGAAGGCCGCAGATAGGTCGAGTAGGATGAGGGCTGCGGAGTGGCCTTGGTCCAGGAGGGTGCGGATGTCGTCTGTGGCGGCGAGTAGGGCGGTCTCTGTGCTGTGGTTGCTTCAGAATCCGGATTGGGACGGGTCGAGGACGGCGTTCTCTTCAATGAATCGTGTCAGTTTCCTGTTGACTGTTTTCTCTGCAACTTTGGCCGCGAAGGGGAGGAGCGAGATGGGCCGATAGTTCTTGAGGTCGGTGGGGTCAGCTGTGGGCTTCTTGAGCAGATGTCTGACTTCTGCGCGCTTCCAGTCGTCTGAGAAGGTGCCTGTTTTGAAGGTGGTGTTGATGGTGCGTTGTAGCTCGGGTGCGATGGTGGCCGCAGCTCTGTGGTAGATGTGAGGGGGACAGGGGTCGGTGGGGGCCCCCCCGAGAGGATGCTTTTCATGGTCGAGGGGGTGTCTTCGGCCGTGATCGGTGTCCAGTTGGAGATGGTGGGCTGGCTGGTGTTTCTGGAGGGAGGGGGGCCGTCTGTGGCGCCTGGTGGATGGTCGATGAAGTTGTCGTAGAGGTTTTTGATCTTGAGGTGGAAATAGGTTCCAAGCTTGTCACAGAGTGATGTCTGTGGCTTCGCTGCGTGGGTTGGTGAATTCTTGAATGACACTGAAAAGTTCCTTAGAGTTGGTGGAGTTGGCCAGGATTTTGTTGTGGATGAAGTTCCTCTTGGTGGCTCTGATCTGGTTGTGGTAGTCCGTCATGGCGTCCTTGTAGGTGGTGTGGTTTTCCGTTGTCTTGGTGTTTCTCCAGTTCTTCTCCAGGCGCCTGCAGGTGCGTCTGGCTTCTTGGAGAGCGGTGGTGAACCAGGCGGCTTTCCTGGGGCGTTGTCTGTCGGGGTTGCGTAGCGGGGCGAGCTCTTCTGCGCAGTTGGAGATCCAGGTGTGGAGTTCTCTGGCTGCGTCGTTTGCGTCGGGTGCCCAGGTGTGGTTGTCTCGGGTGAGGGTGGAGTTAAGTTGCTCGTCGGTAACCTTGCTCCAGTTCCTTCGAGGTGGGCGTGGGGCTGGTTTGGGTGCCTTGGGTTTGTTGATGGCGAAGTGTATGCAGTGGTGGTCGGCCCATGGCGGCTGCATTGTGTGGCTGAATTGGATGCTGTTTCCTGCCGCGAAGATGGGGTCGAGGGTGTGTCCTGCTCTGTGGGTCGGTGTGTTGACGAGTTGTTTAAGTCTGATGCTGTCAAGGTTGTCTTGAAGGATAGTGGAGTTGGGGTCGCTGGGGTTGTCAAGGTGGAAGTTCAGGTCTCCAATGAGTATGTAGTTTGTTGAGGCGATGGCGTGGGGTGCGATGAAGTCGGTGATGGTGGTGGCGAAGGGTGTTCGGCGGCCGGGGGGTCTGTAGATGAGGGTTCCTCGGAGTGTGGCTTTGGTGGTGGTCTGGATCTGGAAGTGCAGGAGCTCTTTTGACATCAAGCGTGTGAAGAGCCCGTTCCGCTACAGAATCAGGTTGAGGAAAAAACACAGGTAACTCAACTGATTGATTTCTATGAAAAGCAGAAGCCACTTTGGGATGGAATTTGGGATTGGTGCGAAGAACTACCCTGTCTTTGTGGAGCTGAAAGAAGGGTTCTTCAAAGGTTAATGCAAGTAGCTCACCAACTCTCCTTAATGAAGTGATTAAATGAGGAAAGCAATTTTCCATGAAAGAAACTGTAAAGGGCAATTGTGCAATGGTACAAAAGGTAGACCCATAAGCCTTGTAAGGACAATATTGAGATTCCATACTGGTGCAAGGGGAATTCTTGGTGGTATTACCCTTTTTAAGCTTTCCATGAAGGCTTAGATTACTGGAACTTTGAATAGTGATAAATGCTGCCTGTTCTGCAGATACGCAGCTACTGCTGCAAGGTGCAAACAAATAGATGTATAAGCCAGTCTAGTTTGCTGTAAGTGTAACAGGTAACAGATAATATTTTGTATAGAAGCATCTAGAGGATTGGTTTTGTTTTTATTACAGGAGACAACAAATCTTTTCCACTTTGCTGCATAACAAGCTCTGGTAGTAGGCTTTCTTGCTTCTTTAAGAATAGTCATACAGTCTGGTGGTAGATTTAAACAACCAAACTCTATGACTTCAGGAGCCAAATAGCTAAGTTTAGTTCTTTAGGATTAGGATGCCTGATTTCTCCATGGTTCTGTGTGAGGAGCCTGGAGGTAAGATGCAGCTTTTGATGTGGAACTACTGACAGCTCCAACAGGGTGGGGTACCATGGTTGACGGGCCCAAGTGGGAGCTACTAGAATCAGTGTGAGGGATGTTTGCCTGAGCTTCCGAACCAGAAACGGAATGAGTGGGAGACGCGGAAAAGCATAGGCAAATATCCCTGACCAGTTCATCCACAGGGCATTGCCCTTTGAGAGTGGGTGTGGGAACCTGGAGCCGAAGTTTGGGCATTTCGCGTTGTCGACTGTGGCAAACAAGTCTATTTATAGGAATCCCCATTGTTGGAAGTATGGAAGAAGAACTTGAGGACGAAGTTCCTACTCGTGAATTTGCTGCCTCTTTCTGCTGAGGCGGTTGGCAATGTCATTGTTTACCCCCAGAAGGTGTTCTGCCAGAAGATAAATCCTATGATGGATTGCTCAATTCCAAATGGCTTGAGATAGGTGTGACAGTTGGAGAGAGTGTGGCCTTCCCTGTTTTTGTATATAGCACATTGCTGTCATGCTGTCCGTTCGGAGTAGGACAGCTTTGCATATTAGGCGAGTCTGAAAAGCTTTGAGCTCTAGAAAAGCTGCTAGAAGCTCTAGATAGTTGATGTGGAGGCTTTTGTGCTTGTTGCTCCACAGGCCTTGTATTGTGTAATCTTGGAGATGGGCACCCCAACCTGTCAGAGTTGCGTCTGCTGTGAGCATGATTGTGGAATAGGGTCGATGAAAGGCCGTCCTTTTGATAAATTTTGTGGGTTTCACCACTGCAGAGAGCGATGGGTGGCAACATCTACCAACACTAGATCGGTTAATTGACCCTGCGACTGATTCCACTGACGTGCTAAGCACTATTGTAGGGGACGCATGTGGAGTCTTGCATGGGGTACAATTGCGATGCAAGAGGCCATTATTCCCAGCAGTTGCATGAACATTCTGGCTGATAATGATTGGTTGGATTGAAATTGTAGTATCAGACTGAATGTTGTGAATTCTGGCTACACTGGGAGAGGCTAAAGCTTTGATAGTGTCTAGACTGGTCCCTAGGTAAGATTGCATCTGTGAAGGATACAGGGGAGATTTCTGTGCATTGACCGTAAAGCCCAGTTGATGAAGAAGGTGTATTGTGGTCTGAGTGTGTCGTAGACAGTTTTGGTAAGTGCTGGCTTTGATGAGCCAGTCGTCTAGGTAGGGGAAGACGTGAATATGTTGTCTTCTGAGATGAGCTGCGACTATCGGCAGGCATTTGGTAAATACTCTGGGAGCAGTAGTCACTCCATACGGAAGTACTTTGAATTGGCAATGTTTGCCTGCTATCACAAATCTAAGGTATTTGCGATGAGCTGGATGAATTGGAACATGAAAATATGCGTCTTTTAAACCTAGAGTAGACATAAAATCTCCCTTCTGTAAAAGTGGAAGTACCTGTTGAAGTGTTACCATGTGAAAGTGCTCCGACAGTATATATTGGTTTAACTCTCTGAGATCCAGAATAGGTCTTAAGGACCCGTCCTTTCTGGGGATCAGAAAATAGAGAGAGTAAACCCCTGAACCTTGGTACTGTACTGGAACTGGTTCTATGACTCCTTTTAATAAGAGAGATTGCACTTCCTGTTCGAGCAACTGCAAGTGGTCTGGGGACAATTTGTGAGAGCGAGGCGGACTGTTTGGATGATTGGTGGTAAGCTCCAGGCAATAACAATGTTGGATAATACCGATCCCCCATTTGTCGGTTGTTATAGATTGCCAAATGGGGAGAAACCGTTGAAGTCTTCCCTCAACAGGAGTGGTATGGTCGGAGGGAAGTGTGGGGAAGTCACTGCTTATTAGGGGAAGGGGAGTTACGGGGTGTGGTGCCTCTACCCCTGCCTTTAGAGTTGTTTCCTCTATATCCCCCTCTAAAAAATCCTCTTGAGGAAGAGGATTGGTTATTACCTTTGTAAGAGGAGGTATTCTGGTCTGAGGGTGTGGTTTTGGACACTGCTCGGTAAAAGGAGCGACGAAAGGAGCCTCTGTTTGAAGGAGACTGGAGCGCTCTCATGGACTTAGTCAATTCAGTGTCCTTTTTCATTTTCTGAAGCACCTGATCGACCTCAGGACCAAAGAGATGTTTTTTGTCAAATGGTGTATTTAAAATACATTTTTGGACTTCGGGTTTAAACCCGGAAATCCTTAACCAAGCATGTCTCCTGAGTAAGATGCTAGTGTTGACCACCCTGGCTGCGGTATCAGCAGCATCTACAGCACATCTTATTGAAGAATTGGAAATTAGCTTTCCTTCATTTACCAAATCTTGCGCTTTTGCTTTATGCTCATCTGGGAGATATTGGAGCAAGTGCTCCATTTCATTCCAGTGTGCCCCGTCATATCTGGCTAAAAGGCCTTGCGTGTTTGCAGTGTGCCAGTGATTGGCAGCTTGAGCAGCTATGCGTTTGCCACAAGCGTCTATTAGCTTGGATTCTTTGTCTGGGGGAGGAGTGTCCCCTGATGGTTGGGAAATAGCTCATTTACGAGCATTGGACATTACCAGCGAGTCTAGTGGCAACTGGCCCTTAATAAATAATGGATCTGTTGGGGAGGCTTTATATTTTTTGTCGAATCTAGGTGTCAAGATGTGTGCACGCACAGGATCTTGTGTCTCAGCATACCTTTAAGCATAGGGAGTGTTTGTGTCGACCTGTGTGTGGATCCTAAGGTATCAAACAAAAAATCCTCTTCTAAGGATTCCTTGGGTAGTAACACCCCATGGCATTCTGCAATGAGTTTCTGATAAGATACATTGTCATCAGGTGGAGATGGCTTGGCAGGGTAAAGGTCTGGATCATTGTCTAATGGAGAGTCAACTGTATAATCACTCCATGGATCTACTGGTAAATGCGTGCCTCCCTCATCAATATCGTCCCAGTCATGGTGAGATTGTGGAGAATCCTGAGGTGTGATGTCCAAAGGATTTAAAGTTGGAGAAGAGGGTGGTTGAGGGGATACTGGTGGTAGGTGAAAGGAGCTGGAACCAACAGTCTTCTTTTTTAAAGGGATCTTATAATGACTGTCCTCATCAGGAAGTTTGTGTTTCTGAGGCAGCTTTGTATGAAAATAACCAGTTTCTGGGTTAATATAAAGTCTCTTCTGTTTGGGATCGATTTTCGGTGGAACAAAGTCTAAATTTGGATCCGAAGGGACATCTTTCGGTTTTGGCGCTGGCGTTTTCAGTGCAGATATGGACTGGCATTTGGGTGCGGAAGATTTCGGCTCCAAAGGCGGTTTATTTTTCGGTGCGGAGGATTTTGGCTCAGAGCTGGATTTCGACTTGAACCAGAGGGCTTCGGTTCCGAAGAGGGCTTGTGTCGTCTCAATCCAGAGCCGGAAGGCTTGACTGGGTGTTTCAGAGCCAAGCCGGAAGGCAGGACATCGGAAATGTTGTCTCAGGGCCGACCTTGGCCAGAAGGCAGAGGTGGTGCCGAAGCCTTACATTTTTTGTGAGTGGGTTGATGGGTCAAGGGGTCTTCTGTACTCACGTCACCCTGTCCCTGGGGAAGTTCTTCGACGTCGAGGTCTATCTCGAGCTCCGCATCCGACTACGGCATGGAGAAGGCCTCTTCCTCCTCCGCTGCTGATACCCCAATATCTTCTTGACCGGACTCTTCAGCAAAGATATCCGGCGTATCTTCAATGCTTCGACGCTGCATCTCTCAACGTCGAGCCCGACGATCGCAAAGGGTTTTCTCCGACCGAAACGATCTGCAAGCGTCGCAGTCCTCTTCATTGTGCTCCGGAGACTAGCACAAGTTACACACGTGGTGTGAGTCAGTGTGCGGATTCTTTGCGTGGCACTGAGGACAGAATTTGAACGGTGTCCGTTCCATCAACGGAAAGCTGGACTGACGCGGTTAGGCACGAAGGCCGTCCACGAAGCTTTCCGATCGAAAAGTAGATTCCGTTGACTGAAACGATACGCGGAGAGTTGGGAAACGCGTACAAAACAATACCGTCAAGGGTAGAGAGGATTGCGCACCGAGGGGAACCCGAAGAACGGTTTCGAACCGGAGCGCAGCAATACCCGTCCAAACCCGATGGCGGAAAAAAACAATCTAACAATGGAGTCGATGCCCATGCGCACTATCACCGAAAGGAGGAGTTACCTTACCTCGTAACTAGGAAAGACTTCTTCAAAAACATGAACTTACAAACATCCGGACCCAACACTAGATGGCAGGAGTATGCAAAGCATGTGTATCTACAGCACACATGCCTCGAACAGAGTGTTACCGAAGGTAACTTGTTCTTCTGATGTATACTTTTAACTGCAGATTCTTCACCTTTAGAATACCTACCAAAGCAGTACCTCCCTGGGCAGTGGGTCTGTAGAATGACTTCGATAGAAAAGGCCTACAGGATCGATCGTCAATAGTGCTTTGTAAACGTGTTGACTGATGGCAAGTTGCAGCCTAACAAATATCCAGTGCAGGCACTCTGAGTGCTAACTCGGTAGCAGCCTTGGCCCTGGTAGAATGCGTCCTCAATCCTTCTGAGAGCTGCTTTTCGGCCATTGCATCATCTGAACAAAGTCTGTTCCTGCATCGCTTTGCCTTTCTGTACCCCAGAGAATCCCACAAACAACTGATCATCCACCTGATGGTCTTTGCTGCAATTGATGTAAAGCTTAGTGCACTTTTGGTAGCAAAACAATGGAGTATCTCCTCCTCTTTCAAGGGTGAGGTGGGCAAAGAACGTCACAAGAGTGAGAGACTGTCCGACATGAAAAGATATTGGACAGTCTATACTTACATTTTGCGCTGACTGAACTGATTTGATAAAGGCATGCTGAGCAATAGTTTGTGTGAGATAATGCAATGCAAAAAATGGCATTCATAAATAAATACATATAAAAAGTGTCATCATAACATTGTGGGGAGAATTCGTCCCCATCATCATCAACAAAAGCTGGTTGGCTCTGATCTAACTGATCCGGAAAGTTGTTGGTGCATTGGAGGGCAGCTCCTAGGCAAGGCACTGTTTTATGAAAGGCAGAATGTATTGGGGTTGATGGACAGGACTGAGCTCGAGCGTGGCTTCGGTCGAGACTAATTTAACTCTGGCAGAAAAATGGGATAGACATCCTCCTCCAACATCGGAGACATTGATCGAGCAGGAACCAGCATATATCATAGTGCCGGGTGTTCAATCAGCTCCGGAGTAAGAGCTAAACTCAAAATGGGTTCAGGTGGCACAGATGCCACTGAGGGCAGTAACCTGACTGGAGGCCTCTGTGGATCCATGGGGCCCAAAGGTGCGCCAGAAGGAGCAGGTAAAGTGCCAAAAATGAGGAGCATGACCCCCTTCAACAACTTGATCCGTAGTGGTGTAGCCGACAAACCTGGGAATTTTAGATGAATCGGAATCAGCTGCAGAACAGGATTCATCATAGGGGACCGGAAAATTAGCAAGACTGAGTCAGCTGGACATCCTCGCAATTTCCTAGATGGAGAGAGGCGAGGCTGGGACGAGGCCCGCTCGGACTTCTTCTGTTTCTTTTTGGGTTTACCTGAAGACTTGGATCGCGGCAACATGATGCAGGACTGGCTCCAGATGCGGGAAGGGTTCTGTGTCCTTGACCTCCTGTGGAAGTGGCAGTCACATGACTTCCTTTAGTGCCCGGTGATGTACAGCGTGACCTCACGCTCTCGAATCACCTTGGTGCACCAGGGCACACTCCACGCCTGACTTGGAGTCAGGGCCCAACCTCAAACATCAGAGACGCACCACGTGGGAATCTGTTAGAGACATTTGTTTAAGACAAGACTGAAACCCTGTAGTTTTAGGAAGGGATAGATTCCCTTACACACTAGAAAGAAATGTTTGAGAAAAACCTTAACAAGTGATGAGGAAAAAAGAAGGCACTAGGTTCGAATTGGTGTATGAAGGGGCAGAAAAAAAGGAACTGACGCCAAAGTGCTTGGATGGTGCCTATATGTGGCTCCAGACATTACTTCCGTGGAGAGGCAGAGTGGAGTCGTCATGAAACCGCACAGAGCAATCTACTGGCATCTAGAGGCTATGCTAAAAAAATCTTATATTTTAAAGGTGAGGAATCTGTAGTAAAGTGTCCACCAAACTTTGAATATTTTGTGGAGATACCATTGTCAAAAAAGGAATGACAATACTATATAAATTACTAGGAAACTTACAGAATACACCCAAACCGTTATATACAAAAAAGAAGCTTGGGGAAAGAGTTAGACATAGCCATTGAGGATGAAACATGGCTGAATATGTGGTCCAGGGCTGCAACTGCATCGTTATGTACTCAGCACAAAGATAGGGTATAAAGTCTAGAAGAGGTAGTAGTTAGCACCAGCAAGACTCCATGATCTGTTTGGGTCATTCGAAAGCTGTTCGAGAGAGTGCAGGAAAAAGGCACAATGTCACATAAGTGGTGGAAGTGCAGAGAAATAAAAAAAAAAAGTTGGAGGGGAACAACAGACCAAATTAAAACAATAACAGAGACAGAACTGAAACTTGATACATGGCTTTGGTTTATGAGGATACGGGTGAAAACTCAGGAAACCCTCACACTACTACAACAGGGAAATTACTAATCCACATTATTAACAATAAGAGTCATCATAGGTCACTATAGGAAACAGCCCACTAATCCCCCATTGGTAATATGGTGGCCTAAACGTTGTGCCATTTATATAATAGAAAAACTAACGGCTATCATACAAGACAGAGTGAAAAATGTAACACATACACAAAAGCAACAGGCTGACACAGGGTAGGTCCTGGTCACATGTTGGCAATACCACATACATCAGGCTTATGCTAGCCAATTTCACCATCTGAAACACACTCCTCAGAGGAACAAGAAAATGCACAAGACTGTATTGGTGAAAGAAAAATCAGAAAAGAAACATTACACTTCTATAAATCCTAGTAACAGTTAGCTGTATTTCCATTAAAACTTACATATAAAACCTTACATTGGTGTCTAGCAAGTACCTTTAAATTAATCAGTGTCACACTAAACAAAGGAAGTTTAGAGTCTAGAAATGCTGACATTGTAACACAAATTATGTTGCAATACCCTGTACCAGTTGTGTATGCTGCAATGCAATTATAAATACATTTTGAGAAAACTAATAACATTTTGTGGGCATATCAATTGATACTTGTAGGAAAGTGCCTCTTTTGACATGGTTATCCTCGACTTTTTGCCTGAAAAATGATGTCGTTTCGACTGGAATTGCAATGGGTCCCTGCCAACCAGGTCCCCTGTGCCAGATCGCCTTCTCTAAAAATGTACCTTGTGTTTCCACAATTGGCACCCCTTTAGCTCACATATAAGTTCCTTGCAAAAGGTACCCCTGGTACCAAGGGTCTTGTGGTTAAAGAGGGTCCCTAAGGGTTGCAGCACAAATTGTGCCAACCAAGAGATCATTGAATCGCCCCAACCCCTTTCCCTAGGGTACTTAAAGGCTTACCTGAGGGATGCTCTTCAGATTCGTAGTGGGACAAGACTCAAACTTGAAACCACTTCAACTTCGCACTTTGTACTTCGCCTGGAACCGAGACTGCTACTGCTCCTGGTCTCGTGGTCCTGCTAGTCGTCTTCGTCATCTGTGCCTGTGCTTTATCCAGGTTCGTCTCCAGGCCTGTGGGCATCAAGGACACCCGAAGTAATCTCACTTAGAGTGAAGGAGTCACTCCCCTGCATCTGCAGGCACTGCAATGAAGCTGACCGGTCTGCGTCTCCTGATGTCCCATGGACTATGAAAGGCTCAGCAACACAGGTGGTGGTTCTGAAACTCCCTCGAGGTCTGACGTGTCCTCTCAGCTAGTTTGAGGCCAGTATCCCTCGTCAGAACTCCTGGAACCGAACCCCTGTGCCCAGTGTCCACTTGCCATTGCCAATGCTTGTTGGCTCTGTCCTCCAGAGATCTTCGGGCTACAAGAAGCTCCAGCCTCTCTTCCTGCCAAGATTTTCGTCCTCACCGCATCCTCTGCACTGTGGTCCTGCATCTTTGGTGAGCTGCTCAAGGTCCTCTTGCGACTCCTGTGCCTTCAGCCTGTGGGTCCTCTTGAGGATCTTCTTTGGCTTCAATGGGCTCCCCTGCTTGGTCGGGGCCTGCTCTGACTCACCTGCAATTGGTTAGTCCCTTGAACCTTGCTGGTCTCAACGCTGCACCTTTTTCATTTGCCACGTCTGTTGCTGCTGCCAAGGATTGTTGGTGGTCCCGCCAGACACCGACCCCCTGGTGTAAGAAAGTGGCTCTGTATATACTGCACCCAAGTAAGGTTCAGTGTGCACAGAGTCCACAGTCCCCAGAGGTTTGGCAGAGGCTAAAGTTAGATATAACCTTACTCTCTAAAGTGGTAGCTTGGTCGAGCAGTAAGGCAGTATCAGAGGACAGTGTAAAGCATTTGTTGTACACACTCAGTCAGCAAATGAAGCCACACACTCAAGAACTGAACTCTAGGCCAATGGTTTGTATATAAAAATATAGTTGTTTTATTTTAGAACCAACAATGGGTGTCAAAATATACTTTCTCAGAATGAGATGCTTTAGTTAACTACTGTTCAATTGGCAATAGACTTTTGAATGCAATAGTTACAGTTGTTGCAATATGCAACACAATTTTAAACACAATTATACATTGAGCTCAATGGAAATTTCTGGTTAAATGCAATAGATTACTTTTTGGATTACTTTTCTAACCACGGGACTGGATCTTGGATTCAGTCCCGGGACACTTCCTGTAAACAGGTGAGAAAAAGCGTTTTGGTTATGGTAGTGATTTTTGAGGAATATTACTGTATTTCAAAAGTTGACACTTAGAAACTTTTCTGGGTAAAATTACCAATGTTATCCTAGGGAAGGAAATACAGTTTGCAAGCAAAGTATGTTTACGTTACTTTTGTAATCCAGTGCTGGACTCCTAGGTTCAGCACTGGGACATTTACTTAAAACAGGTAAGTAATTACGTTTTTGTAGTTTGTACGATTTTTAAAGAATATTTGTATGATTCAGAAATCGACACTTAGAAACTTTTTCAACAAAAAGCAGGCAATGATATCCTATGAGAGGAATTTCCAGTTACTGGTAAGTACGGTAAAAATTACTTTTCATGGTCGGTACTGGACTAAAAGATGCAGTACTGAGGTCTCTCCTGATAGTAGGTGAGTAATTCGGAATTCGTTACTGTTGTGATTTTTAAGCAATATTTTGGTATTTCAAAAGTGGACACTTAGAAGAAATTTCACAGAAAACCAGTCAATGGATCCCTATGTAAGAAAATTCAATTCGCCGGTAAGTTACTTTTAACGTTACTTTTGTAATCCAGTGCTGGACTCCTAGGTTCAGCCCTGGGACATTTACTTAAAACAGGTAAGTAATTACGTTTTGGTAGTCTGTACGATTTTTAAAGAATATTCTTGTTTTCAAAAGTCGACACTTAGAAACTTTTTGGAAGAAAAAGTGTCCATGTTATCCTATGAGGAAAAATGAGTTATCGGTCTCGAGGTAAGTAATCGGTCTTTTGAGTTAGGGTTCTGGGGTTAGACTCAGGGGTCTCCCAGGGTCAGTGATGCACTGTTGTTGCACCCTCAGCGGCACTAGGGCGGCCGGGTGCAGAGTGTTGAGGCCCAATGTTATCCTATGGAGGATAGGGGGACTCCGGTTGGTGGCGGCTGGCAAGCAGGCCACGGGGTTGTGGGAGCAAAGCTCCTAGGGTTAAGCTCAGGGCACGTTGGGGACCAAGTTAGCACCAAAGAGGCACCCTCAGCGGCACTAGGGCGGCCGGGTGCAGAGTGCTGTTTTGAGGTCGGGTGCCCTGTTGATTTCAATGGAAATTTTCGGTTTTGGTTTTCAGCTGCAGGCTCGGTCCAGGAAGACTTCCAGGAGGAACCAACAGCTGGGCAGGTAAGTTGGAGGGCTCGGGGACGTGGGTGCACCTCGGGTTCCTTTCTCCAGGGCGCAGGGCGTCTGGATGCAGGGGTGTCTTTTGAGGTCGGATTTCACCTTACCGGGCCACTCGCGGTTGGGGGTTCTCCGTGCAGAGGCTGCAGGCGACGTCGGGGAGTCCTGGAGGGGTCAACCCACGGTGGACTCGGACTCTGGAGAGCTGGGGGACCTCGCTGGGACCGGTGGGCCACTTGAACTCGGGCTGTAGGCGACGGGTGCAGTGGTGGTTCCAGGCGTCGGGTTTCTTTCTCCTCAGCAGGCTCGGAGTCTTTGTTTGGTGTTTCTTTTGAACAGAGCTGCTGTTCACAGGAGATCCGGTCTTTGTTGAAGGCAGTCAGTCCTCCCTGGGGTTCTGGAGGTCGCTGGCTGCAGGACAAGACTATTTTTGGCGCAGGATCTCTGGAAACTGCAGACGGGCCGGTAGGGCTGGGGCCAAGTCAGTTGTTCTCTGCAGTCTCCTCTGCTGGGCGTCTTCTTTCGTCCTTTTTCTTCTTAGGTTGCGGGAATCTAAGGAAGGAAGGTTCAGGGTGCCCCTAAATACTAGATTTAGGGGCGTTACAGGTAGGTAAAGGGCAGGGACCAATGGGTCCCTGCCCTGGGAGTGAGTACACCCCTATCCTGCCACTCTCCTGTGGGAGGGGGCAGGAGCCTAGTCCTGATTGGGCAGGGCTCCCCATCTTCAAGATGGCGAGAGCCCGGAGATGTGCTTCACCTCGCCTCCCCCACCTGAGGGGTGGGGTTGGCAGAGGGTGGCACACCCCTTTCCTCCCTTGGTGTTTCCCTCCAGTCTTCCCACCAGGATGGGGGAGGAACCGGTGGGGACCAGTTGCTGAGTACAGCAAGTGGTCTGGGGAAGCTCACAAGGCGGAATGCCTTTGAAGCTTCCCCCTGCCCATCCTGGGGAGGGGGCCTAGCACCTCACCCAGGACGTGCATTGTTGCAGGCCCGGGAGAGCGGATGGCTCTCTACCCAGGGGTCCAGCAACATGTCTGCTGTGTGGCAGCCTAGGCAGCCCCTCAGACAAGACGTGGATTGTAGGTTAGGTTCAGGGGGTAACTCTAAGTTGCCCTCTGACGTGCATTTACAGTAAATCCCACACTGGCATCAGTGTGGGTTTACTGTGCTGAGGAGTTTGATACCAAACTTCTCAGTCTTCAGTGCAGCCATCATGGTGCTGTGGAGTACGTGCTGACGACCTCCCAGCACCATATACTCGGAATGGCAGCCCTGCACTTACAGTGCCCAGGAATGGGCCTGGGTACTGTAGGGGCACAGGGCTCATGCACCTGTGCCCTCACCACTGGCATAGGGCACCCAGCTAGAGGGGTGACTGAGGTATGCCAGGGCAGTGTGTTTGTGGGCATGGCACACAGGGATGTGTGCCATGTCGACTCTCTGTTTTGTTCTGCACCAAGACACTCAGCCTGCAAGGGCAGTGTGTGTGTGTCAGGGTACAGGGCCTCTAAGGGTGGCACAATAAGTGCTGCAGCCCTTAGGGGTCTTCTCTGGTCACAGTGCCCTGGGTACCTAGGGTACCATTTACCAGGGGCTTACCTGTGGCCAGAGATGCCAATTGGGTTTAGGCTGAGTACAGTTTTTAGGGAAGGAACACAGGCCCTGGGTACCTGATTGGCAGGGATCCAGGGCACACCAAGGAAAAGTGCATCAGTTATCAGGCAAAAAGTGGGGGGTTACTGCAACAGAAACCCACTTTCCTACACAAGCCCCCCAGCCCAAAGGCCAGGAGACTCAGCCAACGCTGGGAGAGCCTGTCTAGTCTTTCAGGCGAGGAAGAGTTGGGGAAGTGGTTTGAAAGTTGCAGGGCCTACTCCGCCTTATATCCTTCTGTCCAGGTCAGTCCCTTTGGGGAGCTGGCCTACCTCATCAGTTTCAGGACCTAATTCCCAAAGCTCCTCTCCTTGCTCTTTAGTGTCTTCACCCCATCTTTTAAGTTTGGGTTCAGAGGTGCCCACCTCTGCAAAGTCCTAACTTAGCCAGGGCAAAGCCCAGCTTACCCACAGAGGTCACCCACAGTTTGAGCAACCCCACCATGACCAATAGGGTCAGGGGGCCTAGCTTGTTATTTGGCAGGGGGTTAGGCCACCATGCCAAGGATAGGGCTGCCATGAAGGCTAACACCCAGCAGAGGCTGCTGACAGCTGTCAGTGCCCAGAACCACACCTTTAGCTCCTGTCTGGCAAGTGAAGGGGCTATCTTACAGGTCTCTTTGGGTCCTGGCTGTCTGCCTGTTGCTTTAGGGTGGGGGTCACTAAACTTTGTAGTGAGCACCCTTCCTCCACCCTTTGTTCTGCCAGCTGAGGAGCCACCAACTCAGGCTGGACAGTTGCCTGACTAGTCAGGTCTTCTTGTTGGCTAGGGGGCTTTACCAGGGCCACTTCTGGAGTTTTCCCTCACTGGGATAGAATCTCCCTGGCCCTCTGGGACTGTGGCTAACAGTTGCCCACCTTTCCTACCCTGTTCCTTTTTACTCTTTTGGGGCTCAGCTGCACTGACTGCAGGTTGAGCCCCCCAGGTTTCTTGGGTGAGGCCTGGCATTGGGCCAGTGCCTCTCTTTGGCTCAGGTCCACCTCTAAGTGGTCATTCCCCAGGAGACAATCAAGGGGAGGTCTTTACTGACTACCACCTTTCTCCATCTAAGGGACCCAGCTATGACTAGGGGCACTACAGCCACAGGCCTAACAGTGACTCCCCCTGGGACAGCCCTTACTCTCCTTGATTCCCCTGGGACATACTGGTGTGGGAGTACCAACCTGTCATGCACCACAGTGTGACTGGCACAGGTATCTCTCAGGGCAGTGGCTGGGATTCCATTCACCAGTAGGCGGTGGAAGTGTCTACTCCCCTCTGGGATCTCCAGCTTACCTCTTGGGCCCATTTTCCAGTTGAAAGCTAGGAGGACTTCCTCATCTGAGGACCCTTCCTCCAGAGCTACACTGGCAACTCCTGGGGCTACACTAGTCACCCCTGGGGCTGTACTAGGGATCTTGTTTTTAGGACAGCTAGGGTCCTTGGTGTGGTGTCCTGACTTCTGACAGTTGTGACACCATATTCTGTTGGGATCCCAATTCTTACCTTGGTACCCTGGTTTAGTTTGTGAGGTGTCTTTGGGCCCACCCTCCTGGACAGGTTTTGGGGGGCTGCCTGGGACTCCTTACTTTTATCCTTAAGGGGTTCACTATCTTTCTTCTGGGGAGGCTTTGTGACCCCTTTCTTTTGGTCACCCCCAGTGGATGTCCTAGTTACCCTTGTTCTGACCCAGTGGTCTGCCTTCTTTCCCAATTCTTGGGGAGAAATTAGACCTAGGTCTACCAAATGCTGATGCAACTTTTCGTTTGTGCAATTACTTAGTATGTGTTCCTTCATAAACAAATTGTAAAGTCCAGGAAAATCCTGCACATTATGTCCAGCTAACCAACCATCCAGTGTCTTTACTGAGTAGTCTACGAAGTCAATCCAGGACTGGGTCTGGGTTTTGTGAGCCCCCTGAATCTAATTCTATACTCCTCAGTAGTGAGCCCAAATCCCTCAATCAGAGTATTCTTCATGAGGTCATAGGACCCTGCATCTGGCCCAGAGAGGGTCAGAAGCCTGTCTCTGCCGTTACCAGAGAACAGTTCCCACAGGAGTGCCCCCAGAGAGGTTTCTTTACTTTTCTTATTTCACAAGCCCTCTCAAAGGCTGTGAACCATTTGGTGATGTCATCACCTTCCTCAAAGTTAGGGACAATCCCTTTGGGGATTTTAGGATCAGAAGTTTCCTCCCTATCCTTAGTTTTAGTATTGCTGCCACCATTGATGGGTGCTAAACCCATCTCCTGTCTTTCCTTCTCTAGAGCCAGGAGTCTGGTCTCTAGGTCCAGTCTTTTGGCCAACCTTGCTAAAAGGTGGTCCTCCTCACTAAGGCTATCCTCAGTGTCCTCTCTGGGACCTGAACCACCTAGGTGGCCCCTAGGTCCCCAGAGGTTTACTCTTGGAAATAAGGGTGCAGTGACCCTGTCTTCCCTAGGAAGTGGTGGAGGTGGGTTACCATCCCCATCCTCCTCACTCCTTTCCTCCTCTGCGTGGTCATCACCATGCTCAGAGGGGTGGGCCTTAGCATACTCAGCCAGGAGCTCCTGGAGCCCTTGTTTGGTTGGATGCTGGCCCATTGGTATATTTTTAGTTTGCATAAGGACCTTATCTCTTTGAAAGACAAATGAAGATAAGGGGTGAGGTCGAGCTCCTCAACCATGTCCTGTATGTCATTATTATTTTCACTAATAGCTGGGTTGTTTTCTTGAGACATTCTAACAAAAAGTTCTAACCCCTCTACCCTTGACTATAGTGACTTTTTATTTTCTACAATTTTAAAGGAACTTAAGCAAGGCCCTAACAAGACTTTTAGTAATTTGGTAAAAAATGCCAATTTGAAAAAATCAGAATTCTAAAGGCAATTTAAGAGTTCTGTCGTGTGATCAGATGGTAACCAAGTAGTCCAACAATGCAAGTTTGTATCCCACCGCTGATCCACCAATGTAAGAAAGTGGCTCTGTATATACTGCACCCAAGTAAGGTTCAGTGTGCACAGAGTCCACAGTCCCCAGAGGTTTGGCAGAGGCTAAAGTTAGATATAACCTTACTCTCTAAAGTGGTAGCTTGGTCGAGCAGTAAGGCAGTATCAGAGGACAGTGTAAAGCATTTGTTGTACACACTCAGTCAGCAAATGAAGCCACACACTCAAGAACTGAACTCTAGGCCAATGGTTTGTATATAAAAATATAGTTGTTTTATTTTAGAACCAACAATGGGTGTCAAAATATACTTTCTCAGAATGAGATGCTTTAGTTAACTACTGTTCAATTGGCAATAGACTTTTGAATGCAATAGTTACAGTTGTTGCAATATGCAACACAATTTTAAACACAATTATACATTGAGCTCAATGGAAATTTCTGGTTAAATGCAATAGATTACTTTTGGATTACTTTTCTAACCACGGGACTGGATCTTGGATTCAGTCCCGGGACCTTCCTGTAAACAGGTGAGAAAAAGCGTTTTGGTTATGGTAGTGATTTTTGAGGAATATTACTGTATTTCAAAAGTTGACACTTAGAAACTTTTCTGGGTAAAATTACCAATGTTATCCTAGGGAAGGAAATACAGTTTGCAAGCAAAGTATGTTTACGTTACTTTTGTAATCCAGTGCTGGACTCCTAGGTTCAGCACTGGGACATTACTTAAAACAGGTAAGTAATTACGTTTTTGTAGTTTGTACGATTTTTAAAGAATATTTGTATGATTCAGAAATCGACACTTAGAAACTTTTTCAACAAAAAGCAGGCAATGATATCCTATGAGAGGAATTTCCAGTTACTGGTAAGTACGGTAAAAATTACTTTTCATGGTCGGTACTGGACTAAAAGATGCAGTACTGAGGTCTCTCCTGATAGTAGGTGAGTAATTCGGAATTCGTTACTGTTGTGATTTTTAAGCAATATTTTGGTATTTCAAAAGTGGACACTTAGAAGAAATTTCACAGAAAACCAGTCAATGGATCCCTATGTAAGAAAATTCAATTCGCCGGTAAATTACTTTTAACGTTACTTTTGTAATCCAGTGCTGGACTCCTAGGTTCAGCCCTGGGACATTTACTTAAAACAGGTAAGTAATTACGTTTTGGTAGTCTGTACGATTTTTAAAGAATATTCTTGTTTTCAAAAGTCGACACTTAGAAACTTTTGGAAGAAAAAGTGTCCATGTTATCCTATGAGGAAAAATGAGTTATCGGTCTCGAGGTAAGTAATCGGTCTTTTGAGTTAGGGTTCTGGGGTTAGACTCAGGGGTCTCCCAGGGTCAGTGATGCACTGTTGTTGCACCCTCAGCGGCACTAGGGCGGCCGGGTGCAGAGTGTTGAGGCCCAATGTTATCCTATGGAGGATAGGGGGACTCCGGTTGGTGGCGGCTGGCAAGCAGGCCACGGGGTTGTGGGAGCAAAGCTCCTAGGGTTAAGCTCAGGGCACGTTGGGGACCAAGTTAGCACCAAAGAGGCACCCTCAGCGGCACTAGGGCGGCCGGGTGCAGAGTGCTGTTTTGAGGTCGGGTGCCCTGTTGATTTCAATGGAAATTTTCGGTTTTGGTTTTCAGCTGCAGGCTCGGTCCAGGAAGACTTCCAGGAGGAACCAACAGCTGGGCAGGTAAGTTGGAGGGCTCGGGGACGTAGGTGCACCTCGGGTTCCTTTCTCCAGGGCGCAGGGCGTCTGGATGCAGGGGTGTCTTTTGAGGTCGGATTTCACCTTACCGGGCCACTCGCGGTTGGGGGTTCTCCGTGCAGAGGCTGCAGGCGGCGTCGGGGAGTCCTGGAGGGGTCAACCCACGGTGGACTCGGACTCTGGAGAGCTGGGGGACCTCGCTGGGACCGGTGGGCCACTTGAACTCGGGCTGTAGGCGACGGGTGCAGTGGTGGTTCCAGGCGTCGGGTTTCTTTCTCCTCAGCAGGCTCGGAGTCTTTGTTTGGTGTTTCTTTTGAACAGAGCTGCTGTTCACAGGAGATCCGGTCTTTGTTGAAGGCAGTCAGTCCTCCCTGGGGTTCTGGAGGTCGCTGGCTGCAGGACAAGACTATTTTTGGCGCAGGATCTCTGGAAACTGCAGACGGGCCGGTAGGGCTGGGGCCAAGTCAGTTGTTCTCTGCAGTCTCCTCTGCTGGGCGTCTTCTTTCGTCCTTTTTCTTCTTAGGTTGCGGGAATCTAAGGAAGGAAGGTTCAGGGTGCCCCTAAATACTAGATTTAGGGGCGTTACAGGTAGGTAAAGGGCAGGGACCAATGGGTCCCTGCCCTGAGGTGAGTACACCCCTATCCTGCCACTCTCCTGTGGGAGGGGGCAGGAGCCTAGTCCTGATTGGGCAGGGCTCCCCATCTTCAAGATGGCGAGAGCCCGGAGATGTGCTTCACCTCGCCTCCCCCACCTGAGGGGTGGGGTTGGCAGAAGGTGGCACACCCCTTTCCTCCCTTGGTGTTTCCCTCCAGTCTTCCCACCAGGATGGGGGAGGAACCGGTGGGGACCAGTTGCTGAGTACAGCAAGTGGTCTGGGGAAGCTCACAAGGCGGAATGCCTTTGAAGCTTCCCCTGCCCATCCTGGGGGAGGGGCCTAGCACCTCACCCAGGACGTGCATTGTTGCAGGCCCGGGAGAGCGGATGGCTCTCTACCCAGGGGTCCAGCAACATGTCTGCTGTGTGGCAGCCTAGGCAGCCCCTCAGACAAGACGTGGATTGTAGGTTAGGTTCAGGGGGTAACTCTAAGTTGCCCTCTGACGTGCATTTTACAGTAAATCCCACACTGGCATCAGTGTGGGTTTACTGTGCTGAGGAGTTTGATACCAAACTTCTCAGTCTTCAGTGCAGCCATCATGGTGCTGTGGAGTACGTGCTGACGACCTCCCAGCACCATATACTCGGAATGGCAGCCCTGCACTTACAGTGCCCAGGAATGGGCCTGGGTACTGTAGGGGCACAGGGCTCATGCACCTGTGCCCTCACCACTGGCATAGGGCACCCAGCTAGAGGGGTGACTGAGGTATGCCAGGGCAGTGTGTTTGTGGGCATGGCACACAGGGATGTGTGCCATGTCGACTCTCTGTTTTGTTCTGCACCAAGACACTCAGCCTGCAAGGGCAGTGTGTGTGTGTCAGGGTACAGGGCCTCTAAGGGTGGCACAATAAGTGCTGCAGCCCTTAGGGGTCTTCTCTGGTCACAGTGCCCTGGGTACCTAGGGTACCATTTACCAGGGGCTTACCTGTGGCCAGAGATGCCAATTGGGTTTAGGCTGAGTACAGTTTTTAGGGAAGGAACACAGGCCCTGGGTACCTGATTGGCAGGGATCCAGGGCACACCAAGGAAAAGTGCATCAGTTATCAGGCAAAAAGTGGGGGTTACTGCAACAGAAACCCACTTTCCTACACCTGGTTCTTGACTTCTGATGCGGAACAGATCGTGAACGACTCCTGGTCTTCCACAGCATCGCCTGGTCCTCACAGCTGCAGCGACAAGGTCACCGTCATCACTCCTGCATCTTCCCTCATCGGTGGTCATTGGTCTTCCGTGCCTCCTGGTCACTTCCGAGTGGAATAGACTCTGTCCCCTCTGCTTGCAGGTTCTTCTCTTCAAGAATCCATCCTTGGATTCCACCGGACTCTTTCACCTTCTTCCCCAGCAGCATCTTTTCTGAAGTCCTCCATTGTGGTCTACGGCGGTTTCCGACATCACTTCGCACCAATGCACCCGGCTTACCTGGTGTAGGTATCCTGGGGTATCCACGGGTGGGGTGATTCTCCAACCTTCTTTCTTCCACAGGGTTTCTTCAGGGTCCACTGGGAACGGTCCTTCTTAAAAACTGCAACAGCGACTTTCCCATTAACTTGCATTGAGTACGCTGGTGTGTTTCCACTCTGCACACAGCCTCCATGGGGTTCCTGGGTACTTAACTCGAGTGGTTCCATGTGCCCCCAGCTCTGCTCAGGCTTCTGGACCAAGTCCCGACTTCGGTCGCAGTTCGCATTCCACTTCTTTAGTATATGGTTTGGTATCCCCCTGGAGACCACTGTGTATCTTTGCTTACTTACCTGTTTACATTTGAATTATTGTGTGTATTATGTTGATATATCCGGGTAGGAGCTATACCAATGTGTTAGTGAGTGTGTATAATAAATATACGTATTTTTATAACTACACTGTGTGGTTCTTTTTCGTTTAACTTACACTATATGATTAATTCTGGTAAAACAAGCTGCTTAACACTCCTTCTGGACTAAGCCTGAAGGCTGCTTTCCACAGCTACCACTTAGAGCACGTTCAATGGTTGTCTGAGACCACTAAAATCACCATAAGGGTTGTCTGGATTAGTGCAAGGTGCTTCACTTAAATAAGTGTGCACCATATACTAAGCCAGCCTCCTAAAGGAGGAAACAAGCAATTTTCTTCAGTGTATATAAGAATTGTTCCTTTACTGTAAAGTTTAGGCCAGATTATTTTATACTTAACTTGTCACTCTATAGTTGTACAACTGTATCCAGACAGTGTGGTCGAACTTGTAATGCCACACCTGGTCTGTGCAAAATCAGAGTTGGATGTTGGTGCAATAGGTGATTGAGTGGGATATTTTGGTGTGACTTCACTGGTAGATTCAAACGTTTGATGTGGTTAAAGGTTTATTTTTAAAGTCCTCACCTCATCTCATATGAGCATGAGAACATAATGATATTTCTGAATACTTTTAAATGAGAGGAGAAATTACAATGAAGAGATAGCCTAATTATTAAGTTAACTCTTACGTTTTAATTTTCTCCCCCTTTTCAAGGTCCACATTTACAAACAGCCAGGCATCTTTTGCTCCCAGTGGCTGGTAAGCACAGTGCCATATTTATAACAGAAAAATAGCAATGTTCACTTTTAAATGGGAGAAATTTAGAAGTGAAGAAAAATGTTTCTATGAAACATTGTTTTAATGTTTTCTCTACTTTAAAATAAGCCGCTTAAGTCCTAATGGTTTATGAAGCAAGTTTCTTCACTTTCAAATTTCTTACATTTGACAAACAAATGACTCAGCTTGCCCTTTCTAAATGTTGCACCATGTCTGCAGGCCACTGGGAGTAATATGCCTGCTGTTTGTGAAGATGCTTTGACATGGGAGACAATGAAAATGATGAGTTTTGTGTCGTGCATTTAAACATGAAGTTAACTCTCTTCGGTTGAGATTTCCTCCCATTTCAGAGTGTTGCATTTACACAGAGCAGGCATCATGCTCCCCAGTGGCTGAGTAGACTAGCTGCCGCATATTCATAACTGGAAAATACAGCCATTTTTTTTTTAATAGGAGAAATTTAAAGTGCAGAAAGATGTGCCTTTATTACGGAACATTTTTGCAGAGCGTTTTTCTGCACTTTAGGAATTTCTCCCGGTTAAAACAATGGCTGTATGTTTACCATGTTCAACATGTAGCGGTGCCACGTATGCACTTGGTGGGAGGTATGTCCCGTGCCGCACAAGTACACACGACACAGGCTCTAAGTCAGAGAGGTCTTCAAACTTTTTAGGCCCAGCCCCCAGGCAATATTTTTTTTTTGAGGCCGGGCCCCCCCATCACCTAAAATTTCTGGAAGTTGGGATTTAGCATCTTTGACAACTGCTGTTAATTGCCCGAGGTGTCAGCTGACAATTTCCACAACAGCAAAAACAACATTAGCAGGGTTTTGTAAAGTTAGGATTTGTGAGTTGTAAATCTGGCCCACAACCACTGAACTCGTCAACGCCCTTTGATGGGAAACTTTTGGGGAGAAGCACCACGAGGTCGGTGCAAAGCACCCCCACCTTTCAGGACCACATATAATACCATGCAGCCTGATCTAGCGAACAGAAGCAGAATGATGGCAGGCCTGGCAGCCACATCATTCTCGGGGCAAGGTCTTTGCTCTGAAAATACATCTCAATCAATTGAAATTCTCACTGCCATATATGTTTTATTTTTGTATTATCATGTGAAAGCAGTATAGATACCATGGGTCCTGGTGCAGGCAACACAAATGGCCTCCTTGACTAGAGCTGGGATAGGAGCACACATCAAGTATCAGAGGTTTAATGGGCTGAAACTGCATTAAGGCTGTGCAGGGCGGCCCTGTGACAGCACTTCACAAATGAACAGGAATGGGGCAAAACTGCAACAAATGGCCTGAAAATGCCCGTGTGTATGGAAAATACTATGGCAAATGGTCAAATGTAATTTTGCCTCAAGCTCTGAAAAATGCCTGCATGCGCTTAGCAGATTTGCAGAAGCCAAACTGCTGTTAGCTAAAATGCCAGGACTCACAGGAATGAGACTCTCAACTGAGACCACGCTGGACAACAAAGTGCAAGGCTGCCAGGTCATCTGCCATTTGCAGTGCGCGGTTTTGCCCATGTGTAAGACGTCCAAAGCGCTCACTATTTTTTTCAGTTTATTTTTATTTAATGGTTCCTAACTTTTGTCACGGCTGTCAGGGTTGTTCCTCTGCCTTTTAGAAAGATTCTCAGCAAAGAAAGCATCACCCAGGCCTTGGGAAGGTGGGCCGAAGTGACTCCAGGAATTTGTACCTTTTGGTGCATGAACCATAGTTGGTAGAATTGGAGTGACCCGGCTCGCAATCTGAAAGCCAGCACGTGGTAAGGTTTCTGGATACGCCCATTCCGAGTCGCTAAAATTCCTTTCCCTTCTGGTGGTGTTCCCAAGCCACCCAGGATTTAAGTGAACCTTTCCCTGTTTCAAAGTACGTGGACCAGTCCATGGAACTGTTGCATGCCTTACGCGCGCATTGTGTGTATTTATGTGTGAAAGAATATCGGCTCGATACTGATGAGTTCGTGAACACCTGTTGGTGATGAATGTTTGTACAAGTGCTGTGAGGCAAAACTCAATTTATGTTTAGCAGTGGTAAAACGGCAGAAGTAGAGCGAAGATGGGGGAATAAGGAAATTATACTGCAGGAGGAAAATGTTTAAACTACCTACTGGTAGCTTCAAATGTCTAGACAGCTGTGCAATGAACCGAAGTAAAAGGCAGCAGCTAGGACGCCAAAGGCACCAGTAAGAAAAGCTAAGGCCAGGGAAGAAGCCACCGCCCTCCCTGCAAAGCAGCATATGTTTTTATGTTTCCATTTTGTATGAAAGTGAAATTCGCGCTGCCATTTTCCTGCCTTTATGCTGCTTCTGTCTCGGCGGATTAAAGGAGATGTCAAAGTTGGCTGCACTCCATATAGCCTATTATTTGCTCCTGACTGCTCCCTCCCAATCAGAGAGTCCTGTTTTGCGATGATGGCCATGATTCTCGGGAACAACGGCTGATAAGCGTTGCTTCCACCACGACCCGGAATGAATGATGTGAAGGAAATCTTTCTGTGAAGCTCGCGCCCCCCCTGAGGTGTTTCCACGCCCCCTGGGCGCGCCCCGCAGTTTGAAGACCTCTGCATCTATGTCATCCATACACATATCCCATTTATTCACGCATGTGTTTCATACATTCCCACCACAGACCATGTACTCACTGAACCACATGGCAGCCTATCCATGGTGACACCCCATGTCACAGTATTTTGTTCAATCCATAGTATCTGGCTCCATGGACTTTACCAGGTTTACAAGTCAGTGAAGCTGGGCTGAGGGTGTCTGGTAACAATGCGCAGGTTTCTTGGCCTTCAGGCAGCTCATGTGACTATCTTTTCACTGATGTGAAGTAGCTCTCATTACAGAGACAGAAAAGTTTGGAGACCCCTGGTCTAGAAATATTGGCAATCAGTCAGGGGGTGGTATTCCAGCCCATGGTTCTTTTGCCCACCATGCCACCTTAGATTAGACCCCGTTCACTGCGCAACTGGAGCCAAGCAGCTCCCAACTGGCGAGGCCTAACTTGGGCCTAAACTGGTTTTTGGGTTTCTTGTGTTCTGGTTGAAGGGTCCTTTGGTTATAAGTGACTGGTTGATGTCTGGGAGTATTATTCAATAATGGGCAGCAGCATTCTGGGTGGTATGTAGTTGCTTCTCTGCAGTTTCTTTGCCATGTCCATAGTATAACCCATTTCCATAATCCAGGCAAGAGAATTGCCAGCAGAAGATTGTCTGGGCCACAGTTATTTGGGTGTCAACAGTTGGGTCATAGATCACTTAAAAATAACTTTTAAGATGCCCAACAGCAACCAGCCCGAAAGTTTCCGTAGCTTGATGTTCCATTGTCAGGTTCCCTTCAAACCATACCCCTATGTTCTTCGACTGTTGATTTTAGGGCAGGAAGCTTGCCTAGAGTATCTGGCCACCAGTCAGGGGTCCACACTTATAGGACTGGTTCCCCCTTGATTCTCACCTCTGTCTTCTCGCCACAACTTTAGCAACAGGTGAGGTTCCATTTCAGTTGGTTACTGCTGGCCGGGCAGTTCACCTCAGTTGTCAGCACCTTTGCCATCATCTGGGAGACAGCCGAGATGACAAGCTTTGTCATCTGCATAAAGGACTAGGCTAAGGAGTCAATGGGGAATCCAGTGTTGCCTCAGAACTTGGGCATTCATAAAGCAATCTACAAATAGGTTCTGTCAGGTAAAAACAATTGCTTTGAAAAATATGCACAGTAATGATCATGCAAACAATAAGTCCCAACACATTTCTTTACAGACTTCCAAATGGAACACACATAAATGAAATCAAATTTTTGATGAAAAAATAGTTATTTACTCTTTAAGTCTTGAAAGGCTGTCAAATTCATTAATCAACAAATGACATCAGTGACATGGGGATAACTTGTCTGAATAATGTGCAACAATGTGACATCCAGTGACTGAGTGAGATTATATACCATGTGGTAAGAGACAAACAAATATGTAGACAATATGCAAGAACAAACACAGCTGAGGGAGTCTGTCCTTTCCAATTCTGAGTACATGGTATCTTATGACCCCTATACAACTTTTTGGTGCCTAGGGCCAGGAGGCACATTCAGTGTGAAGTCATTCTAAAGAATCCTCTGACGAAGTCCCAATAACTACAAGTTGAGTAAAAACCTGTTGAAAACCACCAAGATCCTGCTGGGAATTGGTGGTCTCCTCTCTTTCTATGAGTTGTTCTTATGAGACTCCAGCCTTCAGGTGGTTTCCCTCCGTAAAACTCATTGTAGTCAAGTTCAGGCACTACCGATTACTTTCGCAGATCTCATCTTTGGAGGTGCTTGGACATTATTGCATGCCTTGAATTCATTTCTACACTCTAACACTAGGGTGACCGACTGGCATGAGGTGCAAATTCAGGACAGTAAGTGTAAAAATTCAGGACAAAGGGTCAAAATTCAGGACAAGAATTCAGGACAAGGACAAAAGTCAGGACAAGGTCAAAATTCCAGGACAGAAATTTGGGACAAAGGTGCGTTTTCCGACACATCCGAGGAGAGTCAAGTACAAATAATAGTGTATAAGTAAGTAAATAGACAGCCAACATAAGTACACACGTCAAAATAACTTTATTAGTAAGTTTTGAGACAATCGTGCACCTCACCGTTTTTGGTATGTGCACAGCTTTGAAGGCAACTGTGCAGGTCTTTTTGTGGTATTTCATGATATTTTGTTTACAGTTTGGAGTTCCTTTGAAGTGTTGTCCCACCTGCCTGCAGGATGCAGAAGACCTTCAGCCTTCATTACCTGCCCCTTCACCAAAGACCTCTCTCTGCACAGATTCCCTCTCTATCAACCTCATCTCTATATAGACCCTCGCTCATGTGTATGTCATTTATTTTACAATGCTGCTCAATGCCCAATGCAAGGTGTTGAGCGCTTTGGCTCACACACTTATTGTTCAGAAACAATGACTCATATAAGTATGTAAGATCAATATAGGAATATGTTACTTAAGACAAGGAGGGCTTCCTGAGTTATGCTGAGTCACATAGCATCCATACTGGTGAGGTACTATATGCAGGGCCACTGGAATTATGCAGCAGGAAGGGTCAGAATTATGTTGCGGGGTTGACTAAATTATTTGGCAAGGAAGGGAATTTATGCAGGCGTAATGCTGCAAATTTTGTCATGAGTATTACCATATTATTTTCTCATTTTTGCACATTTAACACTTTCTGGTCACTAGGTTGCACCTCATTGGTACCGCATTATAACTTCCAAAATGTAGTAATATGCAAAGGAAGGTGACCAGTCAACCTTTGCAAAGGGCCTGCTGCAACATGTACACCTCCTTTTTAGTTATTTTTTTAACCATTTGAGGAGAAACTGTTTTAAATTAGAGTGCGTCAGATATATTCAGCTAATGATGGATTATGTGGCACATCGCGGCAAATCCATGATAACGTGCTGAAAACTGTTGACCGCACAATTACATAATTCGAGTGACCCCGAGAAAGTACAAACTGAGGATACCACTTACATAAAATAGTGGTTGGGGTTGTCTTTACAATTATTATGCAAATGAATGCTTGCCACTGCATGTTACACTTTGTGTGCTTTACAAGAGGCGCATTATGCCTCTATGCTTCTACTGATTATGAGTCAAAACCTGGATTAAGTGAAAACTCAGATCTCTCCAAGAGATACGTTAATCACAAAGAGTTAAATAGACATTTTGTTGGTATGGCCGAAAATTGCAGGCGCGCAAAGCACTCAAAAGTCTTTGCACTTTCATCCTGCCGGATATTTCAAAATCTAGCGCGGAGTCCTCTTAGCTGCGAGCTCCTCCACAAAAGCAGCATGCTGTGCCCCTAGGCCCTGTGCAGAGGACGGCACGCCACATGCTGTAACTACACAAGGGCCCATTGCCAGGGGGTAGCCCAGAAAAAATTAAATACCCCAGCTTTATATGGCACTAAATAAAGGGAGCAAAGTGAGCTTTCTTACGGTCTTTTCTTTTGAAGTCTGTGGAAATTGTTCCCCTGATGAAAATTTGCAAAAATAATGCAAAATTATGCTTTTTACAGCAGGGAAAGAAGCTTGGTCCAAAAACGGCATTTACCTATATTGGCGTTTGTCTTTTATTCTTACCGTCTTTTCATTTTCTTTCTTTCCTTATGTTACCTTCTTTCTATCCACCTTTGTTTCTCTACTTCCTTCTTTACATCCTCCATTTATTTTTCTTTCCATACTTTCTGTCTGTGCATCCTTTCATTTCGTCTCTCATTCTCTATTCTTTAAATTCATGATTTCATGTTTTCTTGTCATATTTCCATATTTCACATTAACATTCATTTTGTGTTCCTTTTTTCCCATTTGATCATCCTCCTGTCCTTCCCTTCCATTGTTAAATCTTTCTCTATCTTTCCAGCTTTCTTTCATTATTTGCATTCTATTCTTCCTTCGGCTTTCTCACTCCATTTGCCTTGTGCTTCTTTTGATTTACCATTATCCTTAATGTCTCTTTCATGTCGCCGCTTTTGGCTACTTCGGTCACCCTCTGCACCCACCCCCACCCCTCACACACACACAGCTGCATCACAGTGATTATTCTTGCTTTATTTATTTGTTTGGTATTTCTGTCCTGTGTGCTGATCTGCGAGTCCAAAGATCCAAGTTAGGAAGGAGCCATGAAACACATTTTTTTAGGTGCTTCCCCTACATCTTTGGCCCATTGTCATTTCTTTAGAGTGATAATCAGCCACATCAGAATGACAATGGGCACTGTACTAAAGGCTGGGCGCGGTCGGGCCAGGGGGCTGCCTCAGAAAGTGCGAGCTGGCTCACGAGTTGTCACAGAGGGGAACAGCACCGCTTGCTGCCATCCCCAAAGTTACGGACAAAGGCGTCCGTGAAAGAAACTGCTCACCGGACAAGGAGCCCAAATAACGGAGCAGTCTGTTAAATTTACAGACGGTTGGGTCACTAACTCTCACCCTCTTGTGGGAGTGTTTACCTCCATCCGGAGATGGCTGTGTCCTTCTTTGGTGTCTGCTCGTCCTGAGGAAGACCCGCCGTGGCGCTTTCTCATTTGCGCATGCTCCCAGGGTCGAGCACGTCGGCAGTTCACTTTATTGTACCATGTCCACCGGGTCATCCTAGCCCCTAAGAATTACAAAAAGTTGTATAGGGGTCATAAGATACCATGTACTAAATTGGAAAGGACAGACTCCCTCTCAATTGCGTTTGTTCCTGTATATTGTGTACATGTATTGTTATTGTGTACATATTTGTTTTGTCTCTTACCACATGTATATAATCTCACTCAGTCACTGATGTTACCTTGTTGCACTTTATTCACGTTATCCTCATGTCACTGATGTCATTTGTTGATTAATGAGATTTGACAAGCCTTTCATGACTTAAAGAGTAAATAACTATTTTTCATCAAAATTTGATTTGCATCTATGTGTGTTCCATATGGAAGTCTATAAAGAAATGTGTTAGACTTATTGTTTGCATGAGTCACTACTTCATATTTTCCAAAGCAATTGTTTTTACCCGACAGAGCCATTTGTAGATTTGCTATCTGCATAAAGGAAGCAACAATATGCAGGGGGTGTACATGTGGGCTGAGAAAGAATCCTGGGAGACTCCCCAAGTATTGGGCTGATAGGACGAAAGTAGAGTTCTCAGAGACTTGAAAATGGTGCTCCTTCAGAAATAGCCCCTCTGTTTTAGAGGCTCAGTGCAGATCCCACAACTCAGTAATTGCTGCAGGAGAGCGTTGTAGGGCACTCGATGTCAAAGGCACGCACTGGGTTGAGTACAATAACAGTTGGTGTGCGCCCTTGGTGTGAGACCTTCTCAGGTCTGCTGGAAATATCTAGCAATGCCCCGAGCTGTATTATGGTGGGGATGAAGGTCAAACTATGAGATGAGTGAAGAAGAATCCTGTGAGATTCCAGGTAAGAAGAAGTTGGTGATTGATGTTTTTCCTGTATTTTACCCTGGGTAGGCCAGTAGGGATATACAGCAGTAGTTTTCTAGTTTGGCAGAGTCTAAGGCAGGTTTCTCTTCCAGCGGAGGGACCACTACTGTTTTTCCCATGAAAGTGGGACTTGTGTGTCCAAGCAGATTGATAGATTAAGAAGATTTCTTGATGGGCTGGATCACAAGATACACCCTTGATGGTAATTTGAGGCAGAGCCCGGACAGGAGGAGATTCTGATTTAACAGGGGTTCACCAGACTTCAAAACATGTGGTTCAGACAATAGGATGAAAGAGTAAATAAATAGGGACCTTCAAGGTTGTTCAAGTCCCAGACAACAGGGATCTGAACCATTCAGGACCTCTGCCAGAAAGGTCACATAAATGTTGCAAATTTTGTGTGAAATTAGGCCTGCGAGTCTTTGCATGTGTCTATCCACTGAAGAGGCCTCCAGTGGTGTCTTTGCTGACCAGGTGAAGCATCGAATTAACCAGCATGAATTTCTGATAATGTTTAACGGGACTCGCTACATTTCTTTTGCTGTTGAGCATAATAGTTTTCTGCCTGTCCCACTCCAGCACTTTTGCTTGTAGAGCAATAATTAGCTATTAAATAACAATGTATAAGGTTTGAGGCTTAGGTTTGGTTATGGTGGTAAATGGGATCAATGTGTCCAGCGCACAAGTAATCCCATCCTTAGAGCCACCAAATCGGCTTCCTCCATATTCATTTGTTATGGTGGTAAAATTAGATACATTTATCCAGTGTAGAAGTAATCCATCCCAGCAGAACCACCTAATCAGCTTCCTTCATATTCATGCTAAGAGTTAGCCAAATGCTTAAAGTCTGGTTTTGACATGCTTGATAAGTTTGTAAAATTCAGAGATTTTGAAGTTGGACCAGCATCTGGTCGTGATTGGGGGCAGGAGTGTCCATAGCCCA
>CAWUFW010021163.1:0-128901 GCA_963921515.1 Calotriton arnoldi
AGTGGTGTTTGGGTAGTGTAGGGGGTCGTGCTGGTGGTAGTGTTTTAGGATTTAGGTTAGTGCAGTGGTGTTTGGGTAGTGTAGGGGGTCGTGCTGGGGGTAGTGTTTTAGGGTTTAGGATAGTGCAGTTGTGCTTGTGTAGTGTAGGGGGTCGTCCTGGGGTTTGTGTTTTAGGGTTTAAGGTAGTGCAGTGGTGTTTTTGTAGTGTAGGGGGGTCATGTTTTAAGATGCAATGCTCCAATACCTGACCAGTCTGCACTACATAAAACTGCAAAAAAACTAAAAATAAAAAGTGTTTTGCACACTTTTGTCATTGGGCTATATGTGGGCTATATCTGGGTAATATTTGTGCTACATTTGGGCTCTTTTTTCACTGGTGGCCATCTTGGAAGACTTCTTTGTTATGAAGTTTCCTAATTTCTTCATTTACTGCAGTCTCCTCAGTAGGAAATGCTTTCAGTTTTTTACTTTGATTCCATCAAGAAGGCATTCAGATGTCTCACATCTGCCATAAATTCAGAATGTTAGCACTCTAGTTGCTCATTAGATCACTGGAGTAAAGCTACTGCTCACCAGAGAGTTAACTGGTAGTCTGCTGCTGGTATTGAAAGTGATTGTTTCAGTCTGCATGTCAGAATTTTCTAATGAAATAGAAGAGGATTTGAGATCTCACTTAAAACATGCCCTAATTTTTCTTTCTGCAGCACTAACCATAATTTCTATTTCAAAAAGAACCCCTCATTTTGTTCCTTTTTAAATTAAATGTTTTAAGTGTTACTGGTTTATTCCAGTCAAGATGGCTTCAGGTGTGCCATACTTTTGTCATAAGTAAGGCTGTTAGCGCTCTAGTTGTTCTTTAGAACACTCTGGGAAGCTGCAGTAGAACACAAAGGCATCAACTGGCAGGCTGCTCCTGTTGAAATATAACAGGAAGATATTTGAGATCACACTTGAAATATGTCCTAATTTTTCTTTCTACAGCACTAACCATAATTTCTATGACAAAATGAACCCCATCATTTTGTTCCTTTTTAAATTAAATGTTTTAAGTGTTACCAGTTTATTCCAATCAAGATGGCTTCAGGTGTGCCATACTTTTGTCATAAGTAAGGCTGTTAGCGCTCTAGTTGTTCTTTAGAACACTCTGGGAAGCTGCAGTAGAACACAAAGGCATCAACTGGCAGGCTGCTCCTGTTGAAATATAACAGGAAGATATTTGAGATCACACTTGAAACATCCTAATTTTTCTTTCTACAGCACTAACCATAATTTCTATGACAAAATGAACCCCATCATTTTGTTCCTTTTTAAATTAAATTGTTTAAGTGTTACCAGTTTATTCCAATCAAGATGGCTTCAGGTGTGCCATACTTTTGTCATAAGTAAGGCTGTTAGCACTCTAGTTGTTCTTTAGAACACTCTGGGAAGCTGCAGTAGAACACAAAGGAATCAACTGACAGTCTCTGCCCTTGTTGGATGTACATGTTTTACTGAGAATGTCAGACTTCATTCTCACATGAGTGAGAAAGATAATGTGAATTTACAGAAAATATGCTCTCATTTTAGCTTCTGGAGCACCTTTCAAACCTCCATGGGACAAGCATGAGAAAATAGTGTTCTCTCAAACATGATTCATGATATCCCAGCAGAAGGTTTTTCACATGGTAAAATCACCTTAGAATACACCACAATTCCTAAAATTAGTATGGTACCATCAACAAATACATTCTAATGTAACTAAAGCCTGTTATCACCCTTTATAGTTCTCCTTTTGGTGACCCTCAAAATCTTCTATTCACTACAATGCATTTCAATGAGGTACTATCATTTATATTGGTCCCAAGATGGCTGCCAGCAATTCAGGATGAAGTGCTGACAGCCAATCAGATCTCACGATGACATGTGTGGTTAGGCTCCGCCCAGATATATATGTGACTTTACTTTTGATTTTCTCAGGAACTACTGAACGGATTTACACCATTTAAGCAAAAGGCACGACACTGAACCAAGGGCTACCTCTTTGCCAAATTTGGTGTAATTCCGTTCAGCAGTTCGGGCTGTAGCTGCGACTAAAGGTTCCTATGGAAAAATGAATGGGGAAAACGCGTTTTGGGACCCCCCTTTTCTCTCGGCCCCCGCTTGACGTATCACCCCGAGACTTTCAGGAAACATTTAATTTAAAAAGGAACAAAATGAGGGGGTTCATTTTGCCATAGAAATTATGGTTAGTGCTGCAGAAAGAAAATTTAGGGCATGTTTTAAGTGAGATCTCAAATCCTCTTCTATTTCATTAGAAAATTCTGACATGCAGACTGAAACAATCACTTTCAATACCAGCAGTAGACTTCCAGTTAACTCCCTGGTGAGCAGTAGCTTTACTACAGTGATCTAATGAACAACTAGAGTGCTAATATTCTGAATTTATGGCAAATGTGTGACACATCTGAATGCCTTCTTGATGGAATCAAAGTAAAAACTGAAAGCATTTCCTACTGAGGAGACTGCAGTAAATGACGAAATTAGGAAACTTCATAACAAATAAGTCTCCCAAGATGGCCACCAGAGAAAAAAGAGCCCAAATGTAGCACAAATATCACCCAGATGTAGCCCACATATAGCCCAATGACAGAAGTGTGCAAAACACTTTTTATTTTTAGTTTTTCTGCAGTTTTATAGTGCAAACTGGTCAGGTATTGGAGCGTTACATCTTACTTGGACCCCTTATTGCGTATTTTGCACGAAGTACATGAGATTGATCTTGCGAAACATTGAACTTTACGATTCTGTTAAACTGAAGTTGCTCTGAACCGGGCATTGTAACACCCGTTTTTACCTACTGGTTTTAATTAATTCTCACTGTATTGTATTAGGAAAGAGGATTTACTGTTTTTATGTACACTTTTATGATCTATGTTTCTAAATCAGATCAAATAAAGTTTAATGAATTCTATGGCAGGACGGAGGCGAGGATTATGCATATCTTTCCTCACTTTATTTGCATAGCAGTTCAAAGAAAACGTAACACAACAATCATTAAACAAAAGACTACACAACCCATGAACCATTAGGGGGTAGTCTCCAAGGCAACTATAGTCCAATCATATCACAGTCCATCGTATATAATATCGTGACGTCCCTTCCGCTTCCTCTTTCTTCACTGCTCGTCAGTTAAGTGCATTCCTTACATTCTTGGCTGAATCTGACGTTGTTGCTGTTTGTATAGCGGTTTCTTGTGCACGTTATTAGCATTATTGCCTTGGTATTGTTTCATATTCCCTGCGCAGCAGGCTCTTGCCCGAGCGCGTTCTCCCCCTCGCAGTTTCTCCCGCTGTGTGCTCTGCGTGCGCTGAGATCCTGTCAGGCACGTCTGGTCCGAGCGAGGCAGCTCCGTCGAGCGCTCCCGCAAGTCTTTACGCGCGTTTGGGAATCCGGTCACTCCTTTAGTTTCCGCTTGATTCCCGACCAACCCTCGCCTAATTTTGACACCGCTACGCGGTGATTTCCCCACACGGCCACGTTAGTGACCAGCGCCACCTGGTGGCGGTAATTGGTATTGCGCCTCAGTCTATTCTTATAACAGCTTCAGGGAAAGCCCAGCTGTTGGAGCACCGGCGAGGGGGCTGTCGTAAGGATTTTAAGGGCATTTGTTCTGTGCTCACACCCTCTGCTATCATGTCTTCTCCAGAAGACCATTTTTACTCCTCCTACCAGGAAGTGGAGGAGGAATGGCCCCCCAACTTCTCCCTCCAGCAGTGGACCAAGCCCTCTCTCTGGCTATTTCTAGGGCGTTGGCTCCTCTTAGGGATCAGGTTGATAAGCTGGCGAAAGGCATCCCTGGGGTGTTCAGTGACCCAGATCTGGTGGTGGCGGGTCCAAGTAGCTCCCAGATGGGGAATAAAAGGGCCGTTAAGCATAACACGGGGCACTTGGAAGGATGTGATAAACTTACGGAGACCTTCCTTAAGAGTGCGCGAACGCTAAAACATGCACCCTGCCGGGAGGAGGAGGGGCCCGGAGGAAATTGCGACACTGTCACCACTATTGTAGACCCCGACGGCGGGTTTCCCTTAGAGGGAGAGGTTGTATCGGAGGACGATTTCTCCTCCGATGAGGATAAGGACTTGGGGCGTCCCTGGCGTCCAGAGTCCCACTCCTCTCAGTCCCCGGTTGGGGACGGGGTCCACTCGGACATGTTCGAGCCTACACAAATTTACCATCCTAGGTCGGCAGAGTGGACACCTGATGCCAAAGTGGCAGAGTATGTGGTGGGGAAAATCCATCAACCCCTTGAAAGGGTGGTCAGGAATAGGATGAGGGGAGAATGCCCCAGGCCCTCACTGAAGGGGAAGGTGGCACACACGCCTGAAATTGATGAGAAACTATGTACCTTTTTCTCCAAGTATATGAGGGATCCCAAGAAAGGAATTTGATAGGTCTTGGACGTGGTAGGGCCCTTGACCCAAATTATTCAATTGACGGAGCGTTCCAAAGAGTCAGGATCCCCTTTGTCCACGGATATTGTGGCTGGTTGGGCGCACTACCCTAAACCCTAAAACACTACCCCCTCCACTACCCAAACACCACAGCACTACCCTAAACCCTAAAACACTACCCCCAGCACGACACCCTACACTACCCAAACATAACTGCACTACCCTAAACACTAAAACACTACCACCAGCACCACTCCCTACACTACCCAAACACCACTGCACTACCCTAAACCCTAAAACACTACCCCAGCATGACTCCCTACACTACTTAAACACCACTGCACTACACTAAACCCTAAATATAACCCCAGCATGACCTCCCACACTACACAAACACCACTGCACTACCCTAAACCCTAAAACACTACCCCCAGCATGACCCCCTACACTACCCAAACACCACTGCACTACCCTAAACCCTAAAACACTAACCCCAGCATGACCCCCTACACTACCCAAACACCACTGCACTACCCTATACCCTAAAACACGACCCCCTACACTACACAAACACAACTGTACTACCCTAAACACTAAAACACTACCCACAGCATGACCCCCTTCACTACACAAACACCACTGCACTGCCCTAAACCCTAAAACACTACCCCAGCACTACCCCCTACACTACCCAAACACCACTGCACTAACATAAACCTAAAACGCTACCCCCAGCACAACCCCCTACACTACACAAACACCACTGCACTACCCTAAACCCTAAAACACTACCCCCAGCACGACTCCCTACACTACCCAAACACCACTGCACTACCCTAAACCCTAAATCTACCCCCAGCATGACCCCCTACACTACCCAAACACCACTGCACTACCCTAAACCATAAAACACTACCCCCAGCATGACCCCCTACACTACACAAACACCACTGCACTACCCTAAAGACTAAAACACTACCACCAGCACAACCCCCTACACTACCCATATACCACTGCACTACCCTAAACCCTAAAACACTACCCCCAGCACTACCCCCTACACTACTGCACTACCCTAAACCCTAAAACACTACCCCCAGCACGACCTCCTACACTACCCAAACACCACTGCACTACCCTAAACCCTAAAACACTACCCCCAGCACGACCCCCTACACCACCCAAACACCACTGCACTACCCTAAACCCTAGAAAAGAAACCCCCACCCCATGCCCAATCCCCCTTACCTCTCACTCCTCATGGTTCCTCTCTCCTCGTGGTTAATGCTTCACGTCAGGGGCGGTGGACGTCGTTGTGAGGAAACGGAACAGCCTCTGTTTCCTTACAACGACATGGATCGTCTACATGTTTTTAGAACGCATGGTCATTTACCATACATACCTTTACAACAAAATTCGTTGTAAAGGCATGCGTGGTAAATGACCATGCGTTCTAAAAAAATGCGTAGTAATGATTTTGTGATGTACAACGCATGCGTGGTAATGCATGCGTTGTAATGGTATCGCAAAGTAAGAAAGTCGTTGTAACGGCTGTTTACCGATCGAAGCTGGTCCCTGTTCTTCAGTGAGACGTTTATTTGATTAATTAGGAGGAAGGAATGTGTTTTTTTTACCAAAAAGTGCATTCCCGGCTGTTGTATTGTGAAAGTGTCCGCGTGGCCTGGTTTCACTTCCGGTGAGAGAGTGGAAGAGTCTGTTTGGATCTAAAGGAGTTCTGTTGTTGGACGGGGCCGGCGCGACATGTCATCAGAAAACATAGCTAATGGAAGGCGTCCTCCCTGAATTGTGGAGCAGTGCCATGAGAGGTCAACGAGTGTGTGTCCCACCGCAGTATGACCGTACCGCGTGACCCATGTGCCGCCTCCAGGGTACGGGAGGCAGAAGCGGCATCGCAGGTCCTCTTGAAGACCGTTGTAGCACTAATTCTACATTTTGGTACTAGGGCATTTTAACTTTGTTGTTCTTGCCAGATACAAAGAGAAGATCCTGTGTTATTCAGTGCCCTCATTACCTTTTTTGTGGGTTGTGGTGCTTGTCACTTCGCTGCCCCGCCGGTGCACACGACTGGGCACCCCACCTCGTGTGCCATCTGCAGGGCCTCTGCCCTCGGATCACTGGTTTCGGTTTCTGGAGTGGCAACATAAACAGTTGCTCCCCAAGGACTAGCCTGAACACTTAGGTGAATATCCCCTGCACCAGCATTCCACGGAAATTCTTTCCTAGCTCTCCCATGTCAACGAGCACGGCTCCGCTCGCGACACCGTATGACGTCATCGGAGCCATAAGAGGACCTCGTCGGCGTGCTGACGTCAGTTCCACCCATTTTTTCCGTGCCACCGAGGCAAACAGGGGACCGAGACATTTTCACATGTATACATAGTATAATAAATATATATATATTCACTGAAAAAACCATAGGTTTCAGGGACGTTATAGTTAGAGATTAGCATTTAAAAAACCATTGAAATTCACTGAAAAAACCATAGGTTTGAGGCACGTTATAGTTAGAAATTAGCATTTAAAAAACCTTACAAATTCACTGAAAAAACCATAGGTTTCAGGGGCGTTATAGTTAGTTGGACATTTCACTCGTACAAAACCATAGAAATTCCCCCGTTATAGTTAGTTCAGCTAACTATAACTCGCGCCCCGCAATGCACTGCTGATGATGTCACATATTACATCATTCATGACATGGTCAGTGACATCACTGATGACATCTCAAATGACATCACTGATGACATCATCCACGTGAAAATCTGATGCACCTCCTCACACTCTAATATAACCTTTGATACATCCACTGTAAAATACAGACTACCATTTTCTAAATCATTGACACACCAATACCAGTTACTACATACGCACTCACTGATTCCTAGGTCTACACACACATCCACTCATTCACCCATAGAATCACTCATACATGCAGTCACTCATCAAGACAACACTATCATATACACTCATACACCTAAACAGACAGTCACACACCGCCACTCATCCATGCAGTTACTCACACACCTAGTCAGTCATGCAAAGAATCAATCACAATCCCATTTACTCACCTATACAATTATACACACACCACCTCACTTATTCATACAGATACTAACGCATAATTACTCTCATATAATCAGTGATACAAGTACACCCTCATCCATACAGCCAGTCTCACAATCACTGACTCTCATGTATAGTCATTTATATACTTCAACTCTCACATACACTGCCTTTTACATATGTAGTTACTTGGACATGTACCACTGAGACATCCATTCACTCACCAACACACCCATACACACACTCATGCACACATACAGCTGTTTCCACATGCACTCTTAAACCCATACACCCAGTGAATCAACCACTCACACATCTATGCACAGAGTCACACACCTTCCACCCACCCACACAAACACTCAATCTCCCCAAAAAATACTCAGACAACCAATCAATAACCTATATAGACACTCATGTAGCTACTGACCAACCCATGCAGCAGCTTACACAACAACAGACAGACTGATACAGACATTCACACAGTTTAGTCACTAACCCATGCATTCAGTAAGACATATTTAATCACTCACTTATACAGTCAGTTACGCACCTACTAAATCCTCCATGCAGACACTTATACACCCACTCATTCTTCAATACACCTTGGCATATATAAAAAACATATTTAAATTTTATAGAAACACACAGTCACTGGATGATGTCATCAGTGATGTCATTTGAGATGTCATCAGTGATGTCATCAGTGATGTCACTGACCATGTCATGAATGATGTAATATGTGACGTCATGAGCAGTGCATTGCGGGTGCGCGAGTTATAGTTAGCTGAACTAACTATAACGGTGGAATTTCTATGGTTTTGTAAGAGTGAAGTGTCCAGCTAACTATAACGTCCCTGAAACCTATGGTTTTTTCAGTGAATTTCTAAGGTTTTTTAAATGCTAATTTCTAACTATAACGTACCTGAAACCTATGGTTTTTTCAGTGAATATATATATATATATATATATCCAAAAACAAGTTGCCTGGAATAGGAGGGCCCACACGAGGAGTCAATTATACACCACTTCTTTAATGGGGGATGCAGTGTGAAATACAGCAGATTGCTTCGCTAAAATCCAGTCCAGCCCAACGCGTTTCGTGCTTTGCGCACTTCCTCATGGGCTCAGGGCTTCAAAAGAGTTCGGCCACGGCAATTATATCCAGCACCAGTTCAAAAAACATCTTTCACCCCGCCCTGGTGGGCGTGGCCACCCCCGTGGCCTGCTGGTACTTGTGGTGCCTTCAATTTCTCTCCCGTGAGTCGCCGTGCCAAACTCCCTGTAACTGTCTATGGATATATATATATATATTTCACTGAAAAAACACAGGTTTCAGGGACGTTATAGTTAGTCTGACATTTCAATCGTACAAAACCAGAGAAATTCAGCCGTTATAGTTAGCTGAGTTAACTATAACTCACGCCCCTGCAATGCACTGCTGATGACGTCACATATTACATCACTCATGACATGGTCAGTGACATCACTGATGACATCACTGATGACATCTCAAATGACATTGCTGATGACAGCACCCACTTAATCTCTGATGCACCTACTCACACACTAATATAACCTTTCATATACCCACTCTAAAATACAGACTACCATTCTCAAAACCATAGACAAACCAATACCAGTTACTACATATCCACTCACTGATTCCTAGGTCTAGACACACATCCACTCCCTCACCCAAACAGTCACTCATACATGCAGTCACTCATCAATACAGCCACTATTATATGCACTCATACACCCATACAGACACTCACACACCGCCACTCACCCATAGAGTTACTCACACACCTAGTCAGTCACCCAAAGAGTCAATAACAATGCCATTTGCTCACCTATTCAGTTATACACACACCACCTCACTTATTCATACAGATACTAACACATACTTACTCTCTTATACAATCACTGACACAAGCACACACTCATCCATACATCCACTCTCACAATCACTCACTCTCACATAGTCACTTATATACTCCATCACTCACATAAACTGCCATTCACATATGCAGTTACTCACACATATACCACTGAGACATCCATTTACTCACCAACACAGCCATATGCACACCCACTCACCAATACAGCCCCTCACAGACACACTCATGAACCCATACACGCAGTGAATCACCCACTCACACATCCATGCAGGTAGTCACACAATACACAGACACTCAGGCACCCATACAGGTACTCAGACAACCAATCAATAACCCATACAGACACTCATGTACATATTCACCAACCCATGCATCCACTTACACACCTACTGACAGACTGATACAGACATTCACACAGATTAGTCACTCACCCATACATTTACCCAGACACGTATAATCACTCACTTATACAGTCAGTCACACACTGACTGAATCATCATATATATATCACATTCTTTTTTGTTGCAGAATTTTTTATTGAGAGTAAACTTTTTAGAAACACTATAACTATAACTACCTACTGGCGACCACCAGTAGGTTATATATATATAGATTGACAAAGGCTGCTGCGGCAGCTGGAACGCGTCTCTCTTGGCTTCCCGGGTCGAGGCAGGCCAGATGAAATAAAGAAGCCTTAAATCCTGCAGCCTTGTGTGCGTGCTCTCTTTCTGTTTGGAGCGGTCGCCAGTAGATAGTTATAGTTAGGACCTATTTTCCATAGGAAATTCGCAACATTCTATTCAAAATAACTCTTGCGCCGGTTGACGAATCTTCGCGAAAGCTTCCAACTTGTTGGGGCGCTCCGCTCCGCTCCTACCCTGAAAGTCTCGGGTTGATTCGTCAAGCGGGGGCCGAGAAAAAAGGGGGGTCCCAAAACACGTTTTCCCCATTCATTTTTTCATAGGATCCTTTCATCGCAGCTACAGCCCGAACTGCTGAACGGAATTACACCAAATTTGGCAAAGAGGTAGCCCTTGGTTCAGTGTCGTGCCTTTTGCTTAAATGGTGTAAATCCGTTCAGTAGTTTCTGACAAAATCACAAGTAAAATCACATATATATCTATGGCCGCGTCGGATCCGCGCACCCTGAGTGCACCCTGCGCGCACCGTCTCGATCACGAGCTGCATGCTAATTGGCTGTCAAGTGGCTGTCAACACTCCAAATCAGGAAGTGTTGGCAGCCATTTTGTCCCTTGGTAGAACCGAGGGACAGAAACAAGTGCACAAAGCGCAAAAAGGGGGCAGGGTAGAAACACCCTGACCCCCTAGGTCTGCTCAGGGGGTCCCACAAGGACCCCCTGGGCAGAAAAAAGCATTTTTTTTAAAAAAAAATCGGCGGGATGCGCTTAGGGTGTGCGAATCCCGCCGAAAAAAAAAAAACAAAGCGCGGTCTCCCGCGCTTCGTTATTAATTGGTCCCCGGGTGGGCCAAGTCCCGGGGGCATGCGGGGGTTTATGATTTTAATGAATGGGGGGCCTCTAAGGCCCCCCTAAGCCCCGGGGACTGCCACCCCCCGGGGCTTTAAAAACAAATGGTGCGGGAGGGCTCTCTGGCCCTCCCGCAGCCCCGGGGACCGCCACCACCCCGGGGCTTCTTTTTTTTTATTTAATCAGTACCTGTGTGGGGGGGCTCCAGCCCCCCACACGCCCCGGGGACCGCCACCTCCCCGGGGCACTAAAGATTTAAATATGGGGGTCCGTTATGGACCCGCAGAGCCCCGGGGACCACCACCTCCCCGGGGCTGTGCACAGATGGGAGGGGGGCCGCGCGGCCCCCCTCCTGGAGCCCTTGATGGCCCTGGGTACTGCCACCCCCCAGGGCCAGCTCCTGCAGTGTCCCGGGGTGCCTACCCCCAGGACACTGTAGTTTGCTATGGCAGGGCGGGAGCCTCGCGGCTACCGTCCTGTCATAGCAAACTGCTTTGGTTTTTGGAAGAGAGAGCAGGTAACCTGCTCTCTCTTCCAAAAACCAAAGCAAATTGCTTTTCCACACGGGGAGCTGAATCTTAGCAGCTCCCCATGTGGAAAAGCAATGCCGGCTCCCGAAGGACGCGGGGAGCCGGCAGGGTCCGTGGGGGAGTTGGGGTCCCCCCACGGACCCCAAAGGATAGGGCCAGCCCCGGGGGATGGGGTCCCCAGGGCAAGTAGTGGCACGTGAGGGGGGCCATGCAGCCCCCCTCCCCAAAAATAATAATAAAAAAAAAAAAAAGCCCGGTCCCGGGGGATGGGGTCCCCGGGGCCTAAGGAGGCCTTAGGAGGGGGGCCATGCAGCCCCCCTCCATGAAAATAAATTTAAAAAAAATAAGGTGGCAATGACCCGGGGGATGGGGTCCCCGGGTCGAAATTGGCCACGGGAGGGGGGCCCACGCGGTCCCCTTACCGTACCTTTTTTAAAAAAAAAATAAAAGGGGGTCAGGCCCTGGGGGATGGGGTCCCCAGGGCCCAAAATAATTACAAAGAAGGGGGGCCACACAGCCCCCTTTTAAAAAAAAAAAAAAATCCGGCATCGCGCCGGAGGCCACGCCCTCCTTCTCAGCACTCTGCAAACGCGCCCCTGGCGCGTTTGCAGAGGGGAAACGAATTCCCCTTGCATGCTGGGGGTCCCTGGGGCCAACTAGCCCACCAGGAACCTCCAGTATGCGCCAGGGGCTGCGTTGCAGAGAGGTGTTCTGAGGCCACGCCCCTTTTACACCTCTCTGCAACGCAGCTCTGTGGCACTTAATGGAGGTAGCTGGTGGGCTAGTTGCACCCCAGGGACCCTCAGGATTCAAGGGGAGTTAATCCCCTGACTTAAAACGCGCCACGGGGCGCGTTTGCACAGTGGTGAAGGGAGGGGGCGGGGCCTGAGGTGACATGTGTGCAAACAGGCCCGTGGCACGTTTTAAGATGGGGAAATAAATCCCCTTCAATCCTGAGGGTCCCTGGGGGCCAACTAGCCCACCATGTACCTCCAGTAAGCGCCACGGAGCTGCGTTGCCGAGTGTTGTAAAAAGGGGCGTGGCCTCTGAACACCTCTCTGCAATGCAGCTGTCTGGGGTATACTAGAGGTATCTGGTGGGCTAGTTGGCCCCTAGGGACCCTAGGGACCCTCGGGATTGAGGAGGAATTAATTCTCCAACTTAAAACTCGCCACAGGGCGTGTTTGCAGACATGTCACCTTAGGCCCCACCCCCTTCCTTCACCATTGTGCAAATATTCCTCTAAAATCAGTCGAACTACGAATTCCGATTTACTCACCTGTTATCATGAGAGACCTCAGTGCTGCATCTTTCAGAACAGTACTGATCCTGAAAAGTAATTTTAACTGTACTTACCAGTAACTTGAATTTCCTTCCATAGGCTAACATTGACTGGTTTCACTTGGAAATTCTTCTAAGTGTGGAGTTTTGGAACTTTATAATATTCCTCTAAAATCAACCGAACTACGAATTCCGATTTACTCACCTGTTATCAGGAGAGAACCCAGTGCTGCATCTTTTAGCCCAGCACTGACCCTGAAAAGTAATTCTAATCGTACTTACCAGTAACTTGAATTTCCTTCCATAGGCTAACATTGACTGGTTTCACTTGGAAATTCTTCTAAGTGTGGAGTTTTGTAACTTTATAATATTCCTCTAAAATCAGCCGAAATACGAATTCCGATTTACTCACCTGTTATCAGGAGAGACCTCAGTGCTGCATCTTTCAGCCCAGTACTGATCCTGAAAAGTAATTTTAACCGTACTTACCAGTAACTTGAATTTCCTTCCATAGGATATCATTGCCTGCTTTTTGCTGAAAAAGTTTCTAAGTGTCGATTTTTGAAACATACAAATATTCCTCTAAAATCAGCAGAACTACGAATTCCGATTTACTCACCTGTTATCAGGAGAGACCTCAGTGCTGCATCTTTGAGCCCAGTACTGATCCTGAAAAGTAATTCTAACCGTACTTACCAGTAACTTGAATTTCCTTCCATAGGCTAACATTGACTGGTTTCACTTGGAAATTCTTCTGTGTGTGGAGTTTTGGAACTTTATAATATTCCTCTAAAATCAACCGAACTACGAATTCCGATTTACTCACCTGTTATCAGGAGAGAACCTAGTGCTGCATCTTTTAGCCCAGCACTGACCCTGAAAAGTAATTCTAACCGTACTCAACAGTAACTTATATTTCCTTCCATAGGAATCCATTGTCTGGTTTTCAGCAGAAAAGTTTCAAAGTGTCGATTTTCACAAACTACAAATATTCCTTAAAAATCGCCTGTATGACTTAAACGCATTCTTTCAACTGTTTACAGGGGATGCACCAGTGCTGGATCCAGGATCCAACACTGAGTAAGAAAAAGTAACAATAGCACTACTTACCTGCTAAGTGAATTTCCTCCCATAGGATAACATTGGTGATTCTATGTGAAAAAGTTTCTGTCAACTTTTAAAATACAATAATATTCCTTAAAAATCACTACTGTAACCAAAACACTTTTACTCAACTGTTTACAGGAGATGTCCCAGGACTGAATCTAGGATACAGTCCTGTGGTTAGAAAAGTAATCCATAAAGTAACTAATTGCATTTAACTAGAAATTCACATTGAGCTCAATGTTGCATTGTGTTTGAAATTGTGTTGCCCATTGCAACAACTGTAACTACTGTACTTAAAAGTCTATTGCCTCTTTGCAAAGTATTTAAACTAAAGTAATTCATTCAGAGAAAGTATATTTTGTAATGTAATGTATAATGTAATTACAATGTAATTTAAAAAATAAAATATGTAAAAATAAATAGTTTAAAAAATGTAGTAAATCAGTATCAAAAAAATAAATATAACAATTAATACATTTAAAAATTGTCATTTACAAAACCTTTGAAATTCACTGAAAAAAACCATAGGTTTCAGACATGTTATAGTTAGGAATTAGCATTTAAAAAAACCTTTGAAATTCACTGAAAAAACCATAGGTTTCAGGCACGTTATAGTTAGAAATTAACATTTAAAAAACCTTACAAATTCACTGAAAAAACCATAGGTTTTAGGGACAGTTATGGTTAGTTGGACATTGCACTCGTACAAAACCCGTGAAATTCCCCCGTTATAGTTAGTTCAGCTAACTATAATTCGCGCCCGCAATGCACTGCTGATGACGTCACATATTACATCACTCATGACATGGTCAGTGACATCACTGATGACATCTCAAATGACATCACTGATGACATCACTGATGACATCATCCACATGATAATCTGATGCACCTCCTCACACCCTAATATAACCTTTGATACACCCACTCTAAATTACAGACTGCCATTCGCAAAACCATAGACACTCCAACACCAATAACTACATACCCACTCACTGATTCTTAGGTCTACACACACATCCACTCACTCACCCGTACAGTCACTCATACTTACGGTCACTCAGTACAGGACTATCATATGCACTCAAACTCCTATATAGACACTCAAACACCGCCACTCATCCATAGAGGTACTCACACACCTAGTCAGTCATGCAAATAATTAAACACACTGCCATTTACTCACCTATACAGTTATACACACACCAGCTCACTTACTCATACAAATACTAGCACATTCTTACGCTCTTATACAATCACTGATACAAGCACACACTCATCCATACAGCCACTCTCACAATCACACACTCTCGCTTATATATGTAAATGTAAATCCGTTTTTGTAAAGCGCAACTACTCACCCTTTATGGGTATCAAGGCGCTGGGGGCCGTCGTGGAAATTAAGTGAGCTATTGCCCAGAGTCACATGGTGCTGAGCTGCGCTGACGATGGAGCCGGTGATCGAACAGTGAACCCTGTGCTCTGAAGTCAGCTGCCCTGGCCGCTGCACCACACCTCTCCTATAGCTATTTATATACTCCAACACACATATGTACTCCAACACACATATATACTGCCTTTCATATATGTAGTTACTCACACATGTACCACTGGGACATACATTCACTCACTAACACACCCATACACACACTCACCCACCCATACAGTCCATCACAGATGCACTCTTGAAACCATGCACCCAGTGAATCACCCACTCACATATCTAAGCACAGAGTCACACACATCCCACCCACACAAACAGTCAGGCACCCATACAGATACTCAGACAACCAATCAATAACTCATATAGACACTCATGTAGCTATTCACAAACCCATGCAGCCGCTTACACAGCAACAGACAGACGGATACAGACATTCACACAGTTTAGTCACTAATCCATGCATTCAGTAAGATACGTTTAATCACTCACTTATAGAGTCAGTCACGCACCTACTAAATCATCCATCCAGACACTTATACACCCACTCATTATTCAATACACCTTGGCATATATATTAAAAATATTTAAACTTTACAGAAACACACAGTCACTGGATGATGTCATCAGTGATGTCATTTGAGATGTCATCAGTGATGTCATCAGTGATGTCACTGACCATGTCATGAGTGATGTAATATGTGACGTCATCAGCAGTGCATTGCGGGGGCGCGAGTTATAGTTAGCTGAACTAACTATAACGGGGGAATTTCACAGGTTTTGTACGAGTGCAATGTCCAACTAACTATAACTGTCCCTAAAACCTATGTTTTTTTCAGTGAATATATATATATATAAAGCATATTTAAACTTTACAGAAACACACAGTCACTTGATGATGTCATCAGTGATGTCATCAGTGATGTCACTGACCTTGTCATGAATGATGTAATATGTGACGTCATCAGCAGTACGTTGCGGGGGCACGAGTTATAGTTAGCTCAACTAACTATAACAGCCAGATTTCTCTGGTTTTGTACGAGTGAAATGTCCAACTAACTATAACGTCCCTAAAACCTGTGGTTTTTTCGGTGAATTTCTATGGTTTTTTAAATGCTAATTTCTAACTATAACGTCCCTGAAACCTATGGTTTTTTCAGTGAATATATATATATACACATACTGTAAGATGTTACCTTACCCATCCATGCCTGGGCACTTTGAGGTTGCTTTTCCAATGCAGAGACTATGGTCAACTGTGCTTCCAAAATGCCTGTGTAACGTGGTTTCCAATCAAAAGCACCGTGCGTTTTATGTTGTTTTTCACCTTATAGTCTGCTTTGTGAAATTCCATTTTAGTTCCTATATTACGAGAATTGAACATTAGACACTATCAAACTGGGATGGTTTTTTGCAACAACTAAGCTTGCCACACATTTGTTGCACAGTACTTAATTTTACTAGAATTAGAATGGCCATCAAGATTAGGAAGTGATATGGAGCATCCTAAAATGTATTGTATAATGAATTTTTATTTTTTTATTTTATATAACCTGGAATTTTTAAACAATTCATGTCTTTGAGACGGTGTTTTTAGAGTTTAATGGTTTATGATTTTGTATATTGTATTAAATCTATGAGAAATGTGGCAAATCTTGTATGCTCCTTTATGGAAAATAATGATAATTGTTTGCATACTATGAATTGTTGTTTTTTATTTAAAACTGTTATGTCTTTTAGCCGAATAGAGATTAAAGATTGATTGAATGGTTGGTGTGAGGAGCACCATGGTGGGGTCCCTATCCGGTTTCAGTATCACACTCACTTCTGCCTGTGACACTGAGGGCCTGATGTAGAACTCGGCGGATGGGAACACTCCGTCACTAACGTGACGGATATCCCAACCGCCGTATTACGATCACATTTTATCCAATGGGGATCGTAATACGGCGGACGGGATATCTGCCACATTTGTGACAGAGTATTCCCTCTGCCGACTTCTATATCAGGCCTTAGAGTGATTTTGGCTCCTGTGCCTTCTTTCACTCCCAGGATTAATTCCAGCTTTCAATCTCAGCAGGAGGTGGTTTTCCCAACATTCTGTCCCTCCCCAACCTCTGACGAGGAGCATGTGCTACATTGTTTAGTTGTAATAAGAGCACTTCTGGTTTACCTTCAAAGAGTAGAATTGCTTATGATGGAAGAATCTCTGTTTGTAAATTTTGGGCCTGCTAAGAAAGGGGAGAAACTAGCCACTTGTATTTTGAGCAGATGGATATGATCCTTAATTACCTAGCTTATGAGGCGATGGGTGAAGTTTTCCCTCTTGGTGTTCATGGAAGGTCTAAACGTAGCATGTCAACAATGATGGCTGAGTTACAGGGTGCATCGATTATGGAGATTTGTAGGGCAGCAAAGTGGGCTATTCCTTCGACCTTTGTCAGACAGTATAGGATTGCAGAATTGGATGTGCTTGATAATGTCCTTGGTCAGACTTACTCTCCTCTATGATGTAAAAGAGCAGTTTTTTTTTAATAAAAATTGATTTCTTTGATTTTGCAACTCAGTTGTCCTCTTGTTTTGCTTGTTATGTCTCATATGTTCTGAAGGAAAGCAAGGGAGGGACATGGAGGTAATGCTTCTATTACTTACCGGTAATTGCATTACTCCTAGTCCTACTCCCTCACCTTCCTTCAGAATCCCTTCTGCCCTCTCAGTATGGAACAACAGAGTTTTCTTTAGTCTGAGCTTCTTTAGGTACAGGAGGAGGTAGTGGAGGGAGGGGGTTTATTGAGGGTGGTGGGTTTTCATTAATGTCTAATTGGAGGCAAGGATGCCTCATATGTTCTGAATGAAGGTGAGAGAGGGACGTGGAGGTAATGCCTTCTCTGATCTATTGGCTAGCAGCTTGTGTAGTTGCACCTTGATGGCATGAACTCTCCTCAAGAACACCATATGCCCAGACTGCATGGGTTCTCACCTCCTACAATTCCTTCTCCAGGTCCTCCTGGACCAGTTTTCTCTTCCTTTTAGCAGTCAGCACTATCAGCTTCTCCTGCAATACGGCCTTCACCTCCTCTCAAAAGGAATCCTGCATCAGATTTAACATATACATATGCTTCATGTAGTCTCTGATCATCTTCACTATCTCAGCTCTATTAGGCAAGTCTTGCAGGAAATACCTCCAGAGCCTCTACTTCTGATCCCTAGGACTAAACTTAGTCCCCTGAGGGCAACTAAACATGAAAATCGCATCAATATCTTAGTACCTCTTGTTAACATGGGAAAAATAGGTGTCATCTCTAACTGTTGGGTGCAGCTCCCTCCACATGTCTATCAGTTCCAGCATCCCCAGAGATTTGAAGGGGTCACATGGCATGTCTCTTTTGGCCCAGTTGCCATTAGCAGACCTTTATAAAGTTCCCATCGTACTTTGATTGAAGTCCACCCCAGGAGTCTTTCCACTGAAAATCCTTGTAATTTACGTGGAATTGTGGGCATTATCTTATCCTGCACCTCGCTCAGCGAGTAAATAAAGCCTATCATAAAGGTATCATCTCCCATACAACATTTCTCAAAGGTGTATAGTCAGTGTTTGTCTGACAGGTCATTACATATCATTATCACAGCCACGTTTCCCACTAAGACTCTTTAATCACATCTTATGTTACTAGTTGTGGGATGAATTTTGGCTGTGAAGTGTTTTGGATAGAACCTCTCCGAATGAACCCTTCTTAAGTGTGTTTCCTGCAAAAGGGCACCTTCTGCTTTCTCCTCCTCTAACCGGACATATAACTTTGCCAGTGTTGTGGGGTAGTTTATTTGACATTTTACCACCTCCTTTCAGCTCTGCACCAAGCAATGGGCATTTAACTTGCAGAGTCATTTTGCTGGCTTGTAACAAGAAGTGATTTCCAGTGTGTTCTACTCACCAAAGAATCATAGAGTTTAGGTGTAGGGAACACAGAAGATATAATTTGAGATTCTCATCTTTCTCTACCCCTCCCAGACCATGTGATGTGGAGAATCCCACTTTTCCGGTGATGTACACAACCTCTTTATCCCCCCGGGGCCTGGCACCTGGAAACCTACACTGATTCTGTAATGCAAACATGAAAAGTACTTTTGGTGCTATGGCATGAAAAAGATATTGTAGAATTTCAGTGTATTGTGCCATAAGACACACATAACTCTTATTGCTTGGAATGACTCCCTGAAAATGTGCCGACAAAAGGGCGTGGATCAGTATGCAGATCCCAATGGTGTTCTCCTTTTTCTACTGTTGCTCAAACTGAAAGACGCTTCTAAAAATACTACTGCAGTACTCTCACTGTTGCTGCGGTTATTTCTTTTATTTGTTTTAGATGGTGATTTTATATCTAAATAACAGCTTCATCGATGGAGTGTTACAGATTTAATCAGTTTCTCTAGAAGAGAAGCTAACAAGCAAAAAACACAGACACACATTGCCATATACACCATACACACATACATTTCATGTACACATCACATACAAGCACATCAGACATACACACCATGGACTGGCACCCATACACACATAACACAAATACACGTAGCCAGAGACCACAGACAAAACACACATCATAGACAGCATAAACACCATCTGCACACACACAATCAGGTAACTCAAGAATGTTTCTTTTGTGCCTAACATATGCTACCATCATTCAGGGGTTTATATAGCACGCTACTCACACGTGACCCATAAGGGTCTCACATTTGTGAGAGTTATAGCTATTGGCGTTGTAAATGATAATGTCTTTTACCCATGTGTTGTGGTTCGGAGTGGAATGGATGTATGTGCTGTGAAGTGGAATTATGTGGGTTGAATTGAAAATGCTAGTTGGGGAATTGTGTGAAGTGGAATAGTGCGGTGTGAATTGGATTTGTGTAGTGGAATTATGTGGCATGGTGTGCAGTGGAATTATGTGGAGAGTAATTATGTGGTATTAAATATGGAGTGCAATTATGTGGATTTGTATTTTGTGTTGCGGAGTGGTATGTAGTGGAGTTTAATTATGTGGAGTGCTGTTGAATTTAGTGGCATGATGTGGAATTCTGTGGTGTGGATTGGATGTATGTGGTGTGTTGTGTAATTGTGTTGTTCACTTGAATTATGTGGTTTGTTGTTGAATTATGTGGTTTGGAATGGAAATGCGAGTTGAATTGTGTGGCGTGGAACTGTGTGGCTTTCTATGATACTTTGATATTTCAAGCAAAGGGCCTACAAGTCCCAGCATGCTTAGTGTTATAAAAAAGTGAGGATTGGCTGAAGGGGGTCACAAGACAAATGAGCAGCAGCCCTGTGCATAACGCAATTATTAAGGGTCGGGTTCTTTTTCATACATGCCGCTGGATCTGCGTGCAGCACATTTTTCCTTGAAAGGTCATTCTTAAGAAACATGTAGCCCAGCGGAATGAGCCAGGGTATTGAGTCATGCTGGAGAGATGCTTTGATGTGCGAGACGTTGCTCTGAATATTTAATTAAATCATGCACGAGGAACAAATGGGCAGATTCCATCTGCGGGCAAATGGGCACCATGCTGATCAAACAAAAGCTGCGCTTGCTGATCAAACAAAAGCTGCATGGGCTCCAAAAACATATCATTTAAAAAAGTTTGTTTACACAAACTTACACATGCTACCTTCTTGTTGGAAAATGCTAATGCCGCCAGCTGAGCGCATTTCACTCGCAAAGTACAGTGTTAGGGTTCCAGCAGCAGGTGGCATAGCTTGAGTACGGGAGAAATGTCAATACCTTAATGCATGATCTATTTCCTCGTTAGTTCACTGAGCTTGTTCTTTTGTGACGACCCCTAACTCTCATAAGAGGCCGTCTCACCCCGTAGCTGATGCTTGGCTTACTATCCCTGACTAGTGACCACGCCCCCTCCGTGCTCTGATCGAGTACCTGCTCGTCGTGGGTTGATTCCTGCTATCCGTACTGTGCATTCCTTTCCCGATTCACCGTGGGGACTTTTTGGAAACCCCCCAGAAGTCCTGCTTCCTCCTGTGGACCCAGTTCCCTCTGAAGGCGTGTGCACAACTTCTACTCTCTCCATAGAGCGCGAGCGCGGCTGACCCGCTCCTTTCCCCAATGGAGCCGGCCAGCGTGCCACGCCACCTTCTGCGTATTCCCACTCCCGACAGCGTGTGCGCCGCTGATCCGCTCCTTTCCCCTACGGAGCCGGCCAGCGCGCCACGCCACCTTCTGCGTATTTCCACTCCAGAGAGAGTGTGCGCCGCTGATCCGCTCCTTTCCCCTACGGAGCCGGCCAGCGCGCCACGCCACCTTCTGCTCGTTCCCACCCCTGAGATCGTGTGCGCTGCTGATCCGCTCCTTTCCCCTCCGGAGCCGGCCAGCCCGCCACACTTAGGAACCTTTTTTTATTTTATTTTTTGCAAGTTGAAGGTAGTGCTGCTCCGCTCCTCTTGAATCCGTGGAGCCGGTCAGTACGCCTTAGATTTCTCGTACCCCTTTTATATTCTTTTGGACTCTCACTCTTCTGGTTAAGTCCCAAAGTAACCTTGAATGACTGTGGATGTGAGTGGTTGTTTAGCGTCCCTTAGTTGCTCATTCTCCCAGTAGTCACCTCATACTTCCTTCCTGGCTTATCGCTGAGATCAGCCATTGCCTGTGGTTTCCTACGACGCTGGGAAATTCCAAGAGATACTGGGACACTCCAGCTGGTAAGTGAACTGTAATTAATCGGAAATGACATGCATTAATGTTCTTGACTTGTTCTTAGTTCATGGAGAGTAAATAGTAAAATCAGTCATATTTGTTATTTTTTTGTTTAGCACTCTGTTGAACCAGCTCCCTACTACAACGTTACCTGGTATCATCTTTGGGGAAAGAGTGGTGGTCACTCTATGAGTTATTCCCCTCACTTTTGGCGAGCAACGTCTTGTGAGCGAGTCACTATACCTCCTCCAGGAGTTGTTGCCCAAAAGCGTGGGGACAAGCTTCTTCGCTCCTGTGGAATCTCACGTGGACCAGGCTGGATTTAGGCTTCAGTCGCGACATACAGAAACACCACATTCCGAAAACATGAGCCAAAAAGAAATACAATAGTGCACCGAAACTAGCATAAATAGGCAGGAGGGGACGAGCACATTTAATATGGCCAGTCGCCGTGGGGGGGAACTGGGCACCTAAAAGAGGGACAAATACAACCAGTGCACACTGAAAAGCCAGCATTTCAGAACGGCATACAAAACAACGAAAGGAAATCAATAGGAGTGCTTGAAGCCCATAGAGTAGATACAGCATATCTCAAAGAGACAGGGAATGGGCTGCCTAGGCCAGACCTAAGAATGTGTGTATTTTCAAAACCCATAAACTGATATTTTGAAAAACATGGATGTCCAAAGTATATTTAAAGCTGAAATTTGAGTGATAAATCATGCAATATCACTAATATTAGTACTGCGGTGCCAGGGGCATTGCAGCAATTATTGTCAAGTATATCCCATGTAAATTGCAAAAAAGAAGGAGATATCGACTTTTTACTGGTTAATGTTGGACCTGGAGGAAGGAGAATTTAAATTACCTACGGAGCTGTGGGGAGAGAGCTTGCCCGGCTGTCATCTTGAAGATATATGGCAAGTATCTCATGACATCTTGTATACTACGGTACAACCTGCAAACTTAAGGAGGAATCATATTTTTTGTGTTCACAGGGTGTATTGGTCTCCCCTAAAGCTCTCAAAATTCTCGAAAGGTCCACCGCCTAAATGCCCTAAGTGCCTTCTCGCTGATGCGGATGATGTTCATATGTTTCTAACTTGTCCTAAGCTTCTGCATTTTTGGGCGGAGATAAAAAGAGGTATGGAAGATATTTTTGTTCTAAATATTCATGTAAGCACAGTTTTAGTTTTCTTTGGTTTGTGTTCAGATTATAAATCTTTTTCCAGATGGGAAAATAAGCTATGTTTATTTTTGATTTTGCTTGCAAGAAGAGAAATTTGTAAAAAGTGGATAAAAGATATTTCTCCAACTTTTTTAGATTGGGTGATTTCCATCAAATATACAATGAAGATGGATAGAGTCAAATTACAGAAATATAAAAATAATAGGGATAATAGAATAGACTTTTGGGGATCATGCGAGGAATGGTTGAATACTCTTGATCAAGTATGTAGAGAGGCTTTGTGTAAAGCTTTTCCATCTAGATACAGAGCTCTCCAGGTGGTGCTATTCGAGAGGGAGGCCACAGGAGTTAATCTAACAGCTCTGAAGTATCTAATGGCGAATGAGGACAAAAAAAAAAACAAAAAAAAAAGTATATCCCATGTAGCAGCATTCCAAATTGAAATATCCTTAATACATTACTGCTGGCAGTCCTACCTGATGCACTGAGGTGATCAGCGCTGGTAATCTTGCATGAGGTGGCCACTAATGTAATCTTGTTTGAGGTGGTCATTATTGCAAAACTAATAATATAAGTAGCTCGGGGTGATTTTTATGGAACATAAGTAGTTCTTTTTACAGAAAAGGTTGTAGACTCCTGCTATAGACAGACACATGTAGCCCTTGAATATATGACCTTGGACAGATACATGCTTAGCTGTAGTGTGACTGTAAACTGAGACATGCGCTCTTGGAGATGTGGTGTGACTGCACACACAGACGTATGTTCCATAGTGTGAGTTCCATGATGTGTCATGTCTCCGCTGGTGGTGGCGTGTGATTGTAAGCAGAGGCATGCGCCCCTGGAGATGTTGTGTGACTGCGCACACAAGCATGTGCCACATGGAAATGTGGTGTGCTTCCAGACAGACAAGTGGTACCCTTGCAGGTGTTGCATCACCGAAGAAAGGCACCTGGGCCTATGGATGTGTGGTATGATGGCAAAGAGCGAGACATGCGTCCCATGGAGTGATGGTGTGAATATAGAGAGAGACAAGCACCCTTCCCCATTGAAATTGTGGTTTCATGGGAAATATGAGTTTGTTCTCTTCAAACAGGTCTTCCTGACCCCATCCAGGGACTCTCTACCCAGCTTCAAGTTTGATCGCAGCCTTGTCGGTGAAATATATCTCTGCCTGAAAACTGGCAACCAAAACACAATCAGTCCCCAAAATCAGGAAAGACACGAACAGTCGACCCCCTTTCCCATGTCTGCTGTCCAAAAATAGTCCAAGCTGAGGAGAGAGCCGGGCATTTCACAAGCAAACTATTGTTGTCACAAACAAAACCAAAGTGACTGCCCTGGGGTGCCGGACGCTGACAGCTCTGTAACTGACTCTGCACGTGTGTGGTGTAAGAGTGGAGTCATGCCTGGCGACTGGTGGATTGCAGAGTGGTTGGTAAGTAACATGGGTGTGGTGAGAGCAAGGGGTGGGAACAGTGATAGGAGAACAAGTGCAGAGTGAGGAGGGTTGTAGGAGGAGCCTAGGCAGGGTGGGTGGGGCCAAGAGATCAGGGACATAGAGAACAGGTGTTGAGGAGAGCAAGAGTGGATGGGTTCCTAGGGGCTAAGAAGGGGTCATAGGTGGAGGAGGAGCCTGGTTAGAGATGAGGGGTCAGAACATAGTGGGCCAAATGTGGGGACTCATGCCGTGGTTCCTTAGCCCACCGAGGGGGTGATTACATAAGACAAGACTTATGGTGGGGAACCCGACATTTGTTTTACTGTACCCCCCTACACTCTCTGATTTTGGTGGGGGCAGTCAAATTTGGGGTAGCAGTATTAAAAGGAGTTTGGGGGTGCATTATGAAGGGTGATGGGGGCACATAATGGCATGGCTTCTGGTCAGTTTTTGGGGGGCTACCCATAGTTTTTATTGCACCCCTCCTCCTTTATCGGGTGCACACCAAAAGGATAAGGTCAAAAGGGGGGCTAGGGGGCAAACAGGTTTCTGACAGTTTTTATTACCAACCACAAGGGGGCACCATACAATCCTAGAGCGGTTATGGTATTGAAAGGTACAAAAAGGAGCATGTAGTGGTATTTTTGCAGGCGGGGCTCCCCAAGATTTTACTGCCTCCCCTCCCCTCCGTGCTGCATGTTATAGGGACTCTAGGGAAATTTCTATTGAAATCAGACGGTATAGAGATTCCCGCTATGAAATCTGAGAGCACTAACATTTGCTAAATAAAGGGGGCAGTGGAGCAGACGAATGAGGCAGGGAAAGTGTACCTGTGGCAATTGGTTGGATGGGTCATAGAGAATATGCATGCTATGCTAATAGGCAGCAGTGCATGGATTGGCAGTGTGTGTTCAGAGTTTGGTGTGCTCTTCAATTTATTTTTCCTCTGTTTGTTGGGCATGATCCACAGAAGGAAGGCCAGGCCTTACTGTTAGGCACAATATGTATTTATGAATTAGTCTGGGTGTGCTGAGAGGGGCTGCACAGAGCAGTAAGTGCCTTATACGGAGCAATAAGCATCCAACCGGTCACTTGAGATTGAACAATGATAGAAGCAGCTGGTTTACTGACGGAATGTAAATGGATGGCATGTAGGGAGGGTGTTTGTGGTCACTCAAAGGATTGAAACGTGGTTGCTGCACTACCAAAGCTGTGGTACCAGGAGGAAAGTTTTGAGGGATAATGAGATGGTGGTATCCAGAGATCAAAATAGTGTCAGAAGCACAGAGGTTTGGGCATCCTGGTCCTATAGTGAGGGGTGTTCAAATGTCCCTGCTAAAGATATCTCTCCAACCATGACCAAATGTTGTGCAGCCTGGCTCCCTCTGGAACTTTTCCACAGTATTTTTTTCTATCTTGCAGATGACTGGAGCAAGCTTCCCAAAGGTTGTCTTCGCCTCATACCCCCAAAGGAGTGCCTGACATTTCTGGCCAAAGGATACTCCTAATGGGTGCGCTACTGACATTCTGGGAAAAACCTCACTAACTATACATATTTATGCACCAAACATGGCAAATCCTTACACCTGCAAAGCATCATATCACACTTGTCACCTTTGAGGTGGTGTAAGTGTTTTTATTTGAGGGAAATATTCATCTGTGCTTCCTCTCCCATCTGAGGACTATGGAGCTGCTCTTCCTCTCTCGCATGTCCCTTCAAAGAGACAGGTGACACACTCACTCAATTACTCAGCAAACCCGGATGCTTTGATACTTTCATCTTGCTGTTTACCTTCCAAATATTCCCCCTTCACCACGTATACAGGCCAGCCATTCCTCATTAATTATTTAGTCATCGCAGTCCTCCACTCTGTAGGCCCTGCAAGACAAACATGAACAAGAGGTATGTCAGCAAGCAGAAGAAAATCCTTAGTGTGCTCTTATGTTCATACTGCTGCCCTCTAGTAACGCTACACGGCAACTGCAGCATATTAATGGACTGAGAAGAGGGCTGTCCTATGCAAATAATGTCCTCCCATGCTTACTTTCTTTTTTATTTTTTTATTTTAACTGGGCAGAAAAAGCAGACATAGTAATCATTGTACAAGAGAAAAGTAAAACATTTCATAATAACCAATCTCATAATTCATTAGACAATAAATAGCATAAATTCATATTACATTTTACGTAGTGCATAATCAGCATTACCTATATCAAAGCATGAATTACCTACAATGAAGAATAAATAAGGGCATAAAATATTGCTATAAACTAGCAGCAATCTAATGGTTAAGAAAGCATTACATAAAAATAAATTAAAAAACTTGTATTTCATTACATAGAGGATAGCCTACATTGCATGTTTTAATTTACATGGGTAACCAAAACATAGCCCTCTCAGGTATCCCTAAATTTACGAAGCGTCCCTACCCTTTTTGCGTAGGCCTCTTCAAATTGATAGGTCCGGTCCAACTTAGGGAGCCACTGGCCCATTGTAGGTACCCTCAGTGATCTCCAATTTTGCAACACCAAGGATCGGGCTACGGCTATTGCTATGAAAACAAAAAATTGCAGATATTTTGGCAGCTGACTACCTGTGTCAGAAAACCCAAATAAGGCCAGCGACGTTGAGGGTAGGATAACCAAAGACATGCAACGACTAATGAACCTAAACACATCCTCTCAAAAGTGTTGCAGTCTAGGACATGTAAAAAATATATGTGTCCAGTCTCCTGCCCCAGCCATACTGCATCTAAAACATTGATTAGGAATTGATGGGAACCATTTGTGCAATCTAAGGGGAGTGTAATAGACCAACCATCTAGACAAAAAGGACATTCTTTTAAAGTTGGCCGCCCCCAATGCTTTATTCCCAAACTCACACACTAGCTGCCATTCCTGAATGTTAAACCGACAATTAGTTTCCTGAGAAATTTTTGGGAGCATTACCTCAATGAGCCTCTTATTCGTGCCCTGGTGCAGTACCCGGTACCAATTTCCAACACCACTCAAATTCTTCTCAAAAGATGCTTTTAGTATTGTTCTTTCCCTCTCATTAATCATTGTGTAGTTGTTTTTAAGAAAGCATGTTATTTGTCTAAAACTTAACCACAGGTCTCGACTTTGGAGTTCAAATTGCGATACAAATGATTCCCATGTTATCAAATGGGTACCGTTATAAAAAATCGCCTACCTTCCAAAAGCCTAGGTTGCTGTAGGACTGCAGTCCCCTTTGATAAAGCTGGAGACCCCATATCTCACAGTCTTGAAGAGAGGTGTATGCATAGCATGTTGGAACATTATAGGTTTTATAGAATCACTGAGTACGTGTTGCAATTATATTTATGACGTTATACCTTTTTTAAGGGGTAATTTCGTAGTGCGCTAAAATGCTGGTAGCTTAATTGTGCTTTCTGATAGCATAAGATTTAACATAAAGCTTTCAAAATTCGAGGAGGGGGCTGCTAGTTGAGTTAGTAAACTAACTAATGCAGCTTGATAATAGGTGGAAAAGTGAGGTAATGCTAGCCCCCCCCGCTCTATGTCCAGTTGTAGAATGGATATTTGACCCGTGGTTTTTGTTTTGCCCATATAAACTCACGGATAACTTTATCAACTTCATTAAAATATGAACTTGGTATTTTTAAAGGAAGATTTAGAAACAAAAATACCAGCAAGGGAAGTATAGACATTTTTACTAGGGAAACTCGGCCTACTATGGACAAAGGTAATAACGACCATCTTTCTAAAACTTTTTTTTATTTTAGTGAGTGTATTCACATAGTTTAGTTGAAACAATTGAGAAAAATCAGCTGTAACATATAAGCCTAAGTATCTAATAGGTCATAGTGGCAGAAATGTTAGCCCTTCTGGAAGATGAGCCTCCGCCGAGTTGAACAAAAGGAGTTCCGTTTTGGCCTGGTTAACTTTATACTCCCCTAACGCTGTAAATGCCTGGATTTCCCCTAGCGCGGCCCGAATGTTCAGATATAAAAACATATCATCGAGGAACAGCTTAATTTTTGCCATCCCTGTTAGCGGAGCCAGAATTGATGTATTAGAACGGATCTTTACCGCCAGTGGCTCAATAAAAAGAGAAAATAAAAGGGGAGACAGGGGGCAGCCCTGCCTGGTACCCTGCCTAATCACCACCTCACCCGCCTGTTCCACATTTATAATTATCTTTGCAACTGCCCCATTACAGATTCCTCTTAACATCTCTATCAGGCGGGGTGGAAAACCGAACTTCCCTAAGATAAAAAAACAAGCATTGGCCTAGCCAATAGGTCTCGCTTTTGGGACATTATGAGTGTTTAGCCATGCAACAGTTGATGTTGCACCAAGGATATTGTGCTGCAGAATTAAATACTTATAAGGTCCCAAAGGCGAGACCTATTGGCTATGCCAATGCTTGTTAGTTCAACCAGCCTTGGTCTTGTCTATGCATTGTGCTGACTGCAGTTTTGCCTTTCGAATTAGGAAAAACAAAACTACAATTACCAGGATGCAAAGTTGTGAAAACAGGACTGTATGAACTTCCCGCTCCAGGAATATGACAACTGGAGATCCCTTGGAAAGTTTTACATTGCGTGAATAGAATGAATAATTTATCTTGCATTGTATACACTTCAAACTGAAATGTTTCTTGGCGCTCAACACTTAGAGGCAGGTAAGGAAATAGAAACAAAGTTAAATACGAAATCAATTTTTTCTGCAAATTTCCTTTCTAGTTTGGAACTGGTTAACACATGCGGCATTGTAAGGCGGAAAGCAGAACTGTGAAAGCGCACTGGATTTTTTAACTGCAGTAAGTTTGTACGCTTTGTTTAGTGGTCATAATATCTCCAATTTCGAACTTCTTTTCAGCCATTTCCGCAGTTCATTGTGAAAAAAAGCAACGAGTGGAATTGTGGAATGGAAAAAGAGATAAAAAACGTACGCTCACCGTTTGATTTATAAATTAAAGGTTGATTTTTCTGCCTCTGGTCACACAGTGAACAAGCAGCGGTGGGCGCTGGGAAATGCACTCTCGCACACAAGGGTCATACACACACGGAAGCAGAGACACTGGCACAATTATATAGGGAAGCACGCAAACCCACACATAGAGACACACACGGATGCAGAGAAGCATAAACACACAGACCAACAAACTGGCAAACTGATAAAGACAAGTCCATACACACACGGGTACAGGCAGCATATATACACAGACACGTACAATGGTACACGGAAGCACGCGCACACACGCAGTGATACAGTTAAGCCTACCCGTGCACAATTTACAGAGAAGTGCACACACATAAACAAATCACACTGATAAAAGGAAGGACAAAACACACACCAGTACAGTCAGGCACACACACATAGTTACAGGAAAGCACAATCAATAACACACAATTTCCACTTACCTATACAAAGAAGCAAACAAACACAGAAACATACAAACTCAGTCAAACTAGATTACATTGAACCACACATAAAAACGCACATGCAAATGCACATGGCCAGTGCCAGAAGCAACCACTCGTACACTAAAGCACACATGCATAAAACACACACAAAAACGAACGCACACAGTACACATATGGAACACACCCAGGGGAAGCACACATTCCCAGTGGAACACGCACACACACACACACACACACACTGCACTACGCTTTTACCCAGGCTTACCGCTCACCTATCCATCCGCACACCCCCTCGTCCCCTGTCTGCCCCCTCTCTCTGTCTCACACACACACACACACATGCGCGCATGTGTACTCTCGTACTTGCTACTGTTCAGCGCAACATAAACATTACTGTGATATAAAAACACACGAGCCAGTTCATTACAAATATAACTAGTCTGAGAGAGGAGTTTGAAGGGGGCATGCTTATAAATGCCTCGGGAAACAAATGCATGTGATGTAGAAAGCACATTAGTGGGTGTTGGATATGGCTGTTGGAAGGGTGGTGTTAAAAGTAACGTTGGGATGTGATTTGTCACGCAAAGGTTGACGAACCATACCAGCTGTGTTTGTTAAAACTACCTATGCGGTGTGCTGTCTGTGACCTCGGCCCGAGCCTCTTACAGGCTTGTTTTTATAATACGGTTCTGTGATCATGCCTGGGTAAACAAGTGGGAGGGGTGGGGGGAGTGCGGACGAGAGCAGGGACACGCAGCGTTTACCTTGCGGGAGCGAGCGCGATAATTGCTAACACATGGCGCCGCTCACTCCCGCAAGGGAATTGCCAAACGTGCATGCATTGCCATTGAAAGCAATGCATGCACGTTTTTAAGCGAAAAAACAAATCGATTTCAAGAGGTCTCCTCCTATGCAACGCATGCGCGTTGCATAGGCGAGACCTAAAAAGGGCCTGCCAATCCACAAGATCGAATGCCTTTTCCGCATCCATCATTAGGATAGACGCTCATTAGGATAGCCTAGCAGAGATTTGTTAATTACACATGCCATAATCTCTCCATAGCGGAGTCAGCTACTAAACTGCATCCACAAATGCTTTGATAAAGCAACTTTACATGCTAAAAAAGCATATAACCAATTCACAAATTTGAAAATGATAAATAGGCAATGAGAGAGGTGATGATTTTGGGGTCCCCCCTAACCTAGGGGGAGGACCAAGCAGATGCCTTGAACACAAAGAGCATATCATGCTGAACGATTCAGTGGTGGTCCCATCCTCATAGGACCACCCCAAGCACAGTTATGGGCAAAAATACAATCCCAATCAAAGGCCCTGCAAAGCATTATGGGACGAGATTAGCAGTGGGCAGTGAATATTATAGTATCCAATATCAAAATAATTCTACAAAGAGCTGCAGTTCAACTAGTCGTTACTAGGTGTCCCTTACGAGTCAAATGCAAAAGCATTGAAATTATTACATCAAGCTGCAGTTCAACTAGTCATTGCTAGGTGTCCCTCAAGTCAAATGCTTTTGCATTTGACTCATGAGGGATACCTAGTAACGACTAGTGGAACTGCAGCTTCATGAAATGGTTTCAATGCTTTTGCATTTGACTCGTGAGGGACACCTAGTAACGACTAGTGGAACTGCAGCTTGATGTAATAATTTCAATGCTTTTGCATTTGACTTGTGAGGGACACCTAGTAACGACTAATTGAACTGCAGCTCTTTGTAGAATTATTTTGATATTGGATACTATAATATTCACTGCCCACTGCTAATCTCGTCCCATAATGCTTTGCAGGCCCTTTGGTTGGGATTGTATTTTTCCCATAACTGTGCTTGTGGTGGTCCTAAGAGGATGGGACCACCACTGAATCGTTCAGCAAGATGTGCTCTTTGTTTTCAAGGCATCTGCTTGGTTCTCTCCCTAGGTTAGGGAGGATCCCAAAATCATCACCTCTCTCACTGCTTGCTAAATTTTCATTTTTACTTTTGTGAAATGACTGTATGCATTTTAGCATGTAAAGACAGAGATACTTGTTATTTTGCCAAAAGTATATGAGGTTTCTGTTTTATTAATTGGGAGTCCCACGGAGTTTAACTTCATGGAATTCATTGTATTAGCAGCCCTTGACCTACTGTGTCAAAACCCTATTTGATCTGCATGGACCACCTGTTGTGCACATCTCGATATAGGAGCTCGGGTCATTTGGATCCTTATCCTTCTTCAAGATACTAATCACAACTGATTCCTTAAATCTGTCAGAAATGGGAATCCCCTCCACAATCTGATTGTACAGGGATATTAAGAAGGGAGAAAGCTCATCCAAAAACAACTTATAGACTTCAATCAGGATCCTGTCGTTACCACTTGCCTTAGCCATTCCTTTTACAATTTCAATCAGTTCTGAAAGTTCAGTCGGTTTATTCAGAGCCACACTATCATCCTTGGTAATCCTGGGTAACTGGACTTCAGTAAAATAGTTCTCGAGATCCTGAATGTTAACTGACCGTGCCTCAGCATAAATTTGCTTAAAATGAGATACAAAAATTTCGGCAATTCTGTCTTTATCGCTAACCAGACTCGCAGTACTGGAGTCTCTTATTTGTGAAATTAATTGTCTACTCTGTTGTGTTTTAGTGGACCAGGCTGAAAATGTACCTATCTGCTGGCTTTCTTCATATACTTTCTGTTGGAATGCTTTGCTCCCAGAGATTTATTCGAAAATAAAGAAGTTTTTTAGATGCTTTTTTGCCCTTAGTAGTTCCTGCTGAAGCACCTTCTCCTCGGGATCTCCTAGAGGCCTAGAAGTAAGATCTACCCTAGCTCGATCTACAGCTTTCTGAAGTCCTTCAAACTTCCGTTGCCTCAATTTATATAAATTAGCTTTATATGCAATCACCTGCCCCCGAAAAATGGCCTTAAAAGCTTCCCAGACCATAAAACCTGATGCTGTATCAACGTTTTCTTTAAAAAAAACACTGAATAAACTCACGAGTTTCGGAGATCCATATTGGATCTGAGAGCAATACTTTATTAAAGTACCATCTGGTATTGTTTTTTTGGGGATGCGTAAGTATATTACCATGGAGACTAACAAATGGTCTGAGAAAGAGTTGACAAAAATGTCAGACTCCCCTCTTACAAGTTGTTTGTTTATCAAAAAAAAGTCCAATCGTGAAGCTGTTTTAAATCTTGCGGAATAGCATGTAAACTAGGTAGAGCCTGGGTGATCTACCCACCAAGGATCTATTACGGCATAATCTTCTTTCATTATTTTTAATAATTTAGCAGTCTTTGGTTTTATCTGCTGTTTACCTTTATTTGAAGTGTCTAGACCTAAATCTGGTATGAAATTAAAATCCCCTCCCATAACTATGGGGCTATGAGCATTTATTAACAAGTCATATATCTGTTTTAGGGCCTTAATATCATCAAAAATTAGCCCATAATAGTTTAACAAAATGAGACATACCCCATTGACTAGGACCTCGATCCAAATCCACCTTGCTTCTTCATCCCGGATCACCTCTCTCACCTCCCAGTCCAGTGCAGATGAAAGTAAAATACCCACCCCCGTACCGCACTATTAGCCGAAGCAAAATGTGCTTGAGCATACTTCTGGGGGGGGGGGTGATAAATTAGGGGAGTTGGACTTAAGGTGTGTCTCTTGCAAAAAAATTACCTGGGGGAGAATGAGCCCAGCCATTTTAATATTGCCCCTCTTTTATGCACATTTAGAAAACCATTTACATTACTCGAAATTATCTTTAGTGGTTGAGGCATTCTTCAGGATAAAACATAGCACATTAACTCAACCAAAGAATACTTGTTACGCTCTACCCTTTGCAATACCCCAGTTCATATAGTCCCATTTGTTGGAGTTAGCTCTATTCTCTTGATATCATATAAATCGCAGCTAGCCCCTTGACCCCTGTACTTGGTTTTGTTCCAATCCTGTATCTTGACCATTACTGGCCTGTTATTTTCCTGCCCTTTTTTTATGATGTACCCCACAACCCCTCAACCCCCTCCTACCCAGACCTACCTGAAGAAAGGGGTGGCCCTTACCTCCCTTTCTCAGCCCGCCCAGCAGACAAAGGCGCCTTGACCTGGCGCCTAGTCACACGTCTATCCACCCTCCCCCTCTGTGCTATTTGACCTATAACTATTAACATCCGGAGTACATCCTACATACAGTGCTGACAATAGAAAAAAGTGCTTGTGCTTTAAGTGTCCACACAAACCAAAAATATCCAGCTATAACTGGTTTTATTGGCCGAAACCTAAACCCCATGACATGGGAAGAAGCCGATCAACTCTTACACACAAAGTGCCGACAAGGAATCTCTAAAAACCTGAAATTCCATCTGTTTTAAGGTACCAATTACCTGTAAAAGAAGAGATTAAAAACGACTCTTTCCTAATACAGCTTAATAGATACCATTTAAACCCTAGAAGGGGAAAACAAACTATAATAGTGAAAGTAAACACAATGCATAAAGTGTAAATCTACTTTAAGGTACCAATTGCCTGTAAAAGAAGAGATTGATACCAACTTTTCCTGATACAACATGGTAAGAGCCATTGTACCCCAATAGATGGAGGAAAAAAAGTTCAGTAGTGAAAGTGAGCACAGTGCATAAAGTGCAAAGTGCAAACTACCTTTATGGTACCGAATACCTGTAATTGAAGAGATTAAAAGCAGCTTTACTGCATTCATCATAATAGGTACCATAAAACATCCCCAAAGGGGAGAACAAAGTGCAAAAGTGAAAGTGAGCACAGGGCATAAAGTGCAAAGTGCATAAAGTACAAAGTGCAAGGGACTAAGCCCACTACCAGGTGCATAATCTCATATAAAGACCGAGCTTAATATATTGCACTACATTTCAAATTCATATGACTACTTTAAGTCCCAAAGTTCCGCATCCGGTTAGGTTGTCCCTCCTTTCTCTATTTTCCGCTTGCTTGGGATATCTTTTGTTGTAAATCTTGAGCTTCTTCAAGAATAGAGCAAAGATGGAACTAGCCTCACCATAAGACTTTCAATTTGGACTGCTGAACGCTGAGACCTGCACTCCTGCGCTCCTGCTCTTCCTTGAGTGACTTTACAACTTGTACATGTGCAATTTTTTCCTGTTCTTATCTCTTCCTTGAGTGACTTTACACCTTGTACATTTGCAATTTTTTTCTGTTTGTATCTCTCATGCAACTCATGTAATCCAAAGTCCTTATGTAACGCAACTGGTTCTTTTGTAAAGCTCTCTGACACTTTCGGGTAATGTTCGCGCTATATAAAATCGCATTAAATAAAATAAAATAAAATTACATTGACCCATCATGCCCACAAAATCCCTCCGCCGACGTGCTGCAAATGCTGACATATCAGAGAACACTCTCACCTTGGCCACGTCGGATAGGACGATATCCCACCTTTGAATTGCCTTAGTTAAAATAGCCTCTCTAATGCAATAGTCAGAAAAATTCACAATCATCGTCCAAGGGTACTTAGCCCCCGAAAGTTTCTGGGAAGGAACCCTATGAGCCCTCATTATAGTAAGGTCCTCCGGTGCTTTCTCAAGTATATGCTCTCTAATCAGCATCTCCATATAAGCCAAGGGGTTAGACTGACCATTGAGGCGTTCACTGTCCTCCGGTATCCCTGTGAAGCGCAGATTTGATCATCTAGCGTAGTTCTCCATCTCGTCCATCTTCAATTGTGAAGCCTGCAGCTTTTTCTGCAGAGAAGCAATATCAGAGTCACAAGACAAGGAGTGATCCTCGATGTCGGATACATGTTGCACCAATTCTTTAAATAGCTCTGGTATTTGCTGTACCATATTCTCGATTTTGTCTAATCTCTGATAAAGTAAGGAAAGCTCTTGGGCCTGAGAGGTTTTACAGTCACGTATTTCCCCCAAAATAGTCTCAAAAAGCTGTTGCATTGGTGCGTTGAGACCAACAAGGACTGGCTCAGCCTAACATTTTCCCCGGAGTGAACAATCGATTTGGCAGATCGAGCTCTTCAGCCCTGGGTTCCATCGGACGACTCTGGGATACTAAAGACGGCGAAAACCCTGGGTAATCTGGTATCTCTAGGTCATGAGAAGGTGCAGCCAGACCTTTCCCTTGTACAGACTGCCCCCTCAGATCCGGGTTGTTACCAGGCAAGATTTCCAGAACGGCTCGTACTGAGAAGTCCTGAGAAAATGCTCCGGGTGGCACCTGGTTTACAGGCTGCAAATTAAAGTCCTCTTGAATTGCCTTACGGCTTTTTGAGAATAAGGGGTAATCTTTAGGCGGATTGTCCACTCCTTCCGCTTTGTTTTTCTCCTCAGCTACTTTTCTTGCTCCCATTTGCACAGACCCTGCATCACTTTCAGTGGCATCACCTCTTGCAGATCGGTGGAGGGCCATGGGACACCCACCTCCTTTAGCTTTCGGGAACTATCTGGGGCCATTGCATCCCCCCCCCAGTGACCATATTGATGGTGGCGGATTCCGGGGAGGAACCTGAAGAGGCCAGCGCCTGGGGAGAGGGACCAGGAGATAAATGATCCATTGAAATATTTGCCGCCCCACTTTTCTTCTGTGTAGTTCTTCCATTCCTGGCTGCAAGAATGCGTGATTGAGCTGCTTTTCTATTAGCCTTCTGAGTTAGAACTGAAGGGCTGGAGGCTGAAGCTCCTGCTCCTGTCCCCCTCAGGACCATCTGCCGCATGCTTCACAATCCAGACCCCAGGATGAATGTCTATTGCTTCTTCGCTGTAGGACTGCTACTTAGACACTATATAGACAAACTAATTTTCCAAAATTTATAGAAGTATTGTAAAGTTTTTTAATTTTTCCCCCTCCCCATACATATAGGAGCTACTGCTTCACTGGCAACCACAAAACCTCCCAGCACGAGCGCGCAGAAGTACCTGCTCCAGGACCACCAGATGGGACAAATCCCCAACAAAAACAACTCCCCGAATCCACTGGAAGACCTCCTTTAACTTCAGCGCCACCCACAGCAGCGAGGGGCTCCCTGCTTTAGCTCCATTTTACCTCTCACCGCAGGTCCATAGGTTCACGCAGCAGTTCCCTGCATTTGCTTCACATGTCTTCATGGAGGCCGGGAGTCGACAACCAAGGTGCCAGAAATTTCCCCCAACAAACTCCTTACGGGGTTTCTCCACGGGTCCTGTTTTGTGGGTCCAGCAAATTTCGCAGCTATCGACCCGCTGTGACCCTCATCTCGTGGATCGCGTCTCACGGCTCTCGGGAAGCCCAACCCCGGAAGCAGCCTCATGCAAGGAAGGGGAGGAGTGACATGTCCTTAGCAGCAAGGCATCGGGCCTGCTCACTCCCATGCTTACTTTCTTCTGAGACGGTCGCTGGCTTGTGCCGTGATACCACCTCCAACATATGGTTTTCAGCCAAATTCAAAAGCAGCCTACCTATCTTAGGCTAAGGATTTTGCCACTCGAAGGCCGCACATGGGGACTTTACCCTCATTTAGCAGGGTCCCAAATTGTCTGCAGTCATCCTCTCTATAGAACATGGGTGTTCAAGGGCGTTTGTGGGCTAGTGGGCTTCCTTCACAGGAAGGAAGGAAGGGGGTGTTTAAAACCCCAGTGCCAGGACATCCCAGCCCAGCCCAGCGCCATCCTGTGCTGGGAAGGGAGGAAGGGAGGGAAGGAAGAAAGGAAGGAAGGAAGGAAGGATTTAAAACCCCAGTGCCAGGGCATCCCAGCCAAGCACCATCCTTTGATGTGCTGTGATGCATACCTTCACTTGCTGCAGCAGGCAGGATGGAGACCTGCTGAAGCAAAGGCCTGACTCTGCCCTTTTCTGCCTATTGAAGAAAACAACCTTTGAAGCTTCTTATTGCACATAATAAAGTGAGTTTCACTTGCCTCAAACTTTCTCCATCATTTCATTAGCCAGAGCTCATACTTGACCTTTATTTCTAGCCAACCTCAAAGGGACCAAACCCCTGATTTGAGAGATCGGCACACACCAACATGAAAACTCATCACCATCCAACCTATTTTACTATCAGTGTAACACCTTCCTCGCATTCTTGTGCTCAGTTATACCCCATCCCCCCCAGGCCACATTTGTGCTCTACAATACACCGAATTTAAAGGACAAAGAATGAATAAATGTATAAAAGAAGATAAGGCTTTGACCCTATTGCACCTACTTGAGAAAAAAGGAGGTTGGTTAAAGGTCATGAGGGAAAATATTTGTAATTTTGAGGCACACATGCCAAAAAGAGTGGTCTTTTTTCCTCTGTTTTTCCAAGTGAAAATAAACTTAGCAAATGAAAATAAAAGCACTGTTTGAAAAATTACCACCTTAGGATACTTTCACAGCATTGGCAGGATTCGAATGCTTGTCCTGTGAGAGGCTGTGCTGCCAGAGGCACAAGACTTACCATTGATCTATAGCGCCTTGGTGGTCTAGACCTTTGCAGTAGTAACTATAAGCAACATACAGGCCCTGGTGTCATTGCTTCTGGCTTCCATTGCACATCAAAAGGATGACCCTGATATAGGGACGATTTGATTAGCTACTGACATGGAAACCAGCGTGGTCTAGTGGGTAAGTTCCTGACTTCCAGCCAGAAAACCAGGGTTCAAATCCCGGGATCGGCACCATGTGTCTGAAGGTGATGCAGCAGAGGGAAGTTAGAGATGGGCCTCCCTGGCCAATTGATAAGTAAAGCGTGTGTGTGCTGTAAGAGTGGAGTCATTCCTGGCAACTGGTGGATTGGAGAGTGGTTGGTAAGTAATGTTTGTGGTGAGAGCAAGGGGTGGGAACAGTGATTGGAAGAGGGGTGTAGGAGGATCCTGGGTGGGTGAGTGGGGAAAGAGAGCAGGGACATGGAGAAAAGGTGTCGAGAAGAGCAAGATTGGGTAGGTTCCCACGGGCTAAGAAGAGTTCATAGATGGAGGAGGGGTCAGAGCAGAGCGGGGCCAAATGTGGCAGTGGTTCCCTAGCCCACAGAGGGGGTGATTACAAAAGACAAGACGTATAATGCCCTCCCATGGTTACTTTCTTCTGAGACGGTCGCCGGCTTGCACCGTGATACCACCTCCAACGTATGGTCTTCAGTCAAATTCAAAAGCAGCCTACCTATCTTAGGCTAAGGATTTTGCCACTCAAAGGCTGCACATGGGGACGTCACCCTCATTTAGCAGGGTCCCAAATTGCCTGCAGTCATCCTCTATACAGAACCTGGGCATTCGAAGGCTTTCGTCAAGGGAAGGGGGTGTTTAAAACTCCAGTGCCAGCCCAGCCCAGCGCCATCCTGTGCTGTGACGCTACATTCCTTCACTTGCTGCAGCAAGCAGGATGCAGACCGGCTCAAGCAAAGGCCTGACTCTTCCCTTTTCTGCCTCTTAAAGAACACACCCTTTCAAGCTTCTTATTGCACCTAATAAAGTGAGTTTCACTTGCCTAAACTTTACCCATCATTTCATTAGCAAGAGCTCATAATTGACCTTTATTTCTAGCCAACCTAACAGGCACCAAAACCCTGATTTGAGAGATTGGCACATACCAAGATGAAAACTCACCACTATTGAACCTATTTTACTATCAGTGTAACACCTTCCTTGCATTCTTGTGCTCAGTTATACCCCCCCAAGGCCACATTTGTGCTCTACAATACACCGAATTTAAAGGACAAAGAATAATTACATTGATAAAGGAAGATAAGGCTTTGACCCTATTGCACCTATTTGAGATAAAAGGAGGTTGGTGAAAGGTCATGAGGGAAAAGATTTGTAATTTTGGGACACACATGCCAAAAAGAGTGGCCTCTTTTCTCCTCTGTTTTTCCAAGTGAAAATAAAGATAGCAAATGAAAATAAAAACAGTGTTTGAAAATTTACACCCTTAGGATACTTTCACAGCATTGGCAGGATTCGAACCCTTGTCCTGTGAGAGCCTGTGCCGCTAGAAGCACAAGACTTACCATTGAGTTATATCTCCTTGGTGGTCTGGATCTTTGCAGTACTAACTATAAGCAACATACCGGCCCTGGTGTCATTGCTTCTGGCTTCCAGTGCACATCAAAACGTTGACCCTCATATAGGAACGATTTGATAAGGTACTGATATGGAAACCAGTGTGCTCTAGTGGGTAAGTTCCTGACTTCCAGCCAGAAAACCGGGGTTCAAATCCTGGGATCGGCACCAGGTGTCTGAAGGTGACGCAGGATAAGTAAGTTCGAGATGGGCCTACCTGGCCAATTGGTAAGTGAAATGTGTGTGTGGCGTAAGAGTGAAGTCATGTCTGGAAACTGGTGGATTGGAGAGTGGTTGGTAAGTAACATTGGTGTTGTGAGAGCAAGGGGTGGGAACAGTGGTAGGAGAACAGGTGTAGAGTGAGGAGGGGTGTAGGAGGAGCCTAGGCAGGGTGGGTGGGGAAAGAGAGCAGGGACATGGAGAGCAAGAGTGGGTAGGTTCCCACGGGCTAAGAAGGGGTCATAGATGGAGGCGGGTTCAGAGCAAAGTGGGCCCAAACGTGGCAGTGGTTCCCTAGCCCACAGAGGGGATGATTACAAAAGACAAGACTTATGGGGGGGAACCCCACATTTTTTTTACTGCACCCCTCCTACTCTATGATTTTGGGGGGAGCAGTATTAAAAGGGGTTTGGGGTGCATTATGAAGGGTGATGGGGACACATAATGACATGGCTTCTGGTCAATTTTTATGGGGCTACCCATAGATTTTATTGCACCCCTACTCCTTTATCGGGTGCACACCAAAAGGATAGGGGAAAAGGGGGGCTAGGGGGCAAACAGGTTTGTGACAGTTTCTATTACCAACCACAAGGGGGCAACATAGAATCCTACTGTAATTATGGTATTGAAAGGTACAACAAGGAGCATGTGGTGGTATTTTTGCAGCCGGCGCTCCCCAAGATTTTACTGCCTCCCCTCCACTCCTTGCAGCATGTTATAGGGACCCTAGGGAAATTTCTATTGAAAACAGACGGTATAGAGATTCCCGCTATGAAATCTGAGAGCACTCACATTTGGTAAATAAAGGGGGTCAGTGGAGCAGACGAATGAGGCAGAAAAAGTGTACCTGTGGCAATTGGCTGGATGGGTCATAGAGAATATTCATGCTATGCAAATAGGCAGCAGTGCAGGGATTGGCAGTGTGTGATCAGAGTTCGGTGTGCTCTTTAATTTATTTGTCCTCCTTACCCTGGGCATGATCCACAGAAGGAAGGCCAGGCCTTACTCTTAGGCACAACATGTATTTATGATTTAAAGAAGTGTAGTCTGTGTGTGCTGAGAGGGGCTGTACAGAGCGGTAAGTGCCTGTATACCCGAGCAATAAGTATCAAACCGGTCACTTGAAACTGAACAATGATAGAAGCAGCTGGGTTACTGACGGAATGTAAATGGATGGCACGTAGGGAGGGTGTTTGTGGTCACTCAAAGGATTGAAACATGTTTGGTGCACTACCAAAGCTGTGGTAGCAGGAGGGAACATTTGAGAGGTAATGAGATGGTGGTATCCAGAGATCAAAATAGTGTCAGAGGCACAGAGGTATGGGCATCCTGGTCCTACAGTGAGGGGTGTTCAAAAGTCCCTGCTAAAGATATCTGTCCTACCGTGACCAAATGTTGTGCAGCCTGGCTCCCTCTGTAACTTTTCCACAGTATATTTCAGGGGAACTTTAGCCCCTTTGATGTGAAGTTGTATGTCAACTAATTTTAGCACCAGTGCTATGGAAAACACAGGGTTGCACCGTATTGTTGTAAATACAGCGCATCCCTGCATTTTGAAATAGTCTGAGTGTGGTGCTGCCAAATTTGGTGCACATCCGCGCTCCGACATTTTCTTGTAAGTATGCCCCAAAGAGTTCAGGTTGTATCTGGCACTTCAAGTCACAGAATTCCATGTAAATATTGGAACGGAAAAGTTACTGCAGCCAGGAAACTCACAGACTCCATAATCTATTAACTTAAAAATGTAATCCTATGCTTTCAAATGGCTGAAAGGGAATTTACAGTATTTTTAGAGAGAGTATACTAGGTCAGTACTGTTAGCTCCTTTGAAGCAGTGTGTAAACCAAAAGTTAACAAAGAGCACTAATTCTGTTACTACAACGCAGCGCCTTGTTTTCAGGCAGCAAATCTCTTACCCTCAGGTAGGCTGATCTAGTCTTAGTTCCCTGGTCCCCCTTTCCATACCTCCAGCTTCCCTTCCTGTGGCCCCGGGTTCATCTGCTGCTCCTTCCTTTAGAGGAGGACTCCACTTTTCCTTTCTGCTTCTACGGGTGATGCTACCACTTAGTAAAACCCCTTTTCTCGTCAGTATATTTGTGTTGAAGCGACTCAGATGGATTAGGGAATCTGGCATGATCATCATGTTGTCAGTTTGTAATCTACAAAGGAATGTGTCAAATCTTAGTATGACCAACATAGTTGGTCATCCTTTAGGTGTCGATATATTTACTGTCATCAAATTAGGCAGCATTAACTAATAATGTAACGCTACGAACGTAAAAGACACGTAGCAAGGTTTTTTTTTTTTTTTAAAGATGGTCACTGTTACTATTAAATTGAAAGTCCTGATGCCTACTTCACTTTGTAAGTCCTCCCATCTCGTCCTGGGTGTGTTTTGTACATCAGATGCAGGACGTCCTCCACAGGCTCACCCTTGCTTCCCAGACCACACAACCATTTCCCCTAGGTAGCTTTCTCTAATTGTACAATGCTACATTGCCAAACATTCCCACTTTAAGGTCTGGCCGATTCGCCTTGCCAAAAACTGTTTTTTTTTTTAAACTTGCAGTTAGCTCTCTTGCATGATTAAAACAAAACATTATATTTGTCTCCCTTTTAAAGATTATAAAACACGACTTATTGCAATGGCAAACTATTCCAATCAAATATGCAAATCATAAAAAACGCGAAAGCATTACCACAGAAATGCCTTGAAAAATGTAATTTCTTAACAGGCCTCTGGTATTTAAGTAGTTAAACAATGAAGGGTAATCACTTTATCCTGGGATTGGCATTCAGTTTCCCTGTGCAGACTGTATTCGAATGTGCCAAGCTAAAAATATTTCTCTTTTTCCACAAGAAAAAAGTCTAGCTTGTCATCAAGACTTGATATAGAGAAACACATTTAAGGAGAACCCATTACATATAAGCCTCATCAGGAAACCTTTGAGTTACTATTAGAAGGATTCCTAAAATTGAACTGCTGCAATGCTTTGCAACAAAGATATATTTCACCTACCCTTTCCTAAACATACCCTAGACTTAACTCTAAATCTGTCTCCACAATCAACTTTAGAGGGCAGATTTTCCAAGGCTTTGTTCCAGTGTAAAGTTACAAAAATTAATGAAAACTGATGTAAAATCTTAATGAACTATTTGCTTTCCAAAAGTTGTTTAAAAATAACACAAATAGCGCTCTGCGCTACTTTGTGTCACTTTGATTCTAAGGGGGCAAAGAAAGGCATTCTCATGCGACTGCCCATGGTTTTTGATGCAAAGCCCTGTCTTCGAACATTTGTAGACAAGACTTTTCCCCCAAAATACACACTCCTTGAGGCAGGCAGGAGAAAAGTTATTTTTTTCTTCACAGTTTTCAAACTTTGCATGTGTGCTACACTGTACAGCACACACACAAAGTAGTAAAAGATTTCTAAGTTAATCTAAGCCTAGTATTTTGAACTGGAAAGATGCACTTCCTGTACAAATCCTATGCTAGACATAATGCACGCACCTCTGCACTGTGATGCAAAGGTGTGTGCAAAATGCTAGGCAACCTGAAAATGAACTAGTGACTGGTTAGGGAACAACACTGCCATATCTTGGAAGATATGACATTGTTCTGTTCTCTCCCTCTCACGCAGTTCAGCGAAGCGAAGAGCAGCAACTTTAGTTGCTGAAGAGCGTTGCATGAAATATTAGGAGGGGTGGGCGAAGAATTCCGCTCCGCCGACAGAATTCATGAAGTTTTGCCCTCCCCTCACTCCGCACAGAGTTCCACAAAACTCTGCAAAGTGACACGGAGCAGAGTTTTGTCTCCTGGGTGGCTCGCCAATGTTAAGTTGTGAGCGCAGGTGAGAAAAATTGCATGCTAGACCTCCTCCCGGCGAGATTTTTTAATGCGGGCAGTCGCAGCAGGTCGCGACCACTCGCGCTGAGAAATCTGCTGCTCGCATTGAGGAAGCTGCCGGTTGAATAGAATATCTACTCTAGCTGGCCCGATGCATACTGCCGTTCGTGATGATTTTTCAGCATGGGACAAACGCCCATCGCAAAAAAGTCAGTACGAGCAGCGCAATTTGCCACACTCTGTCACTTGCGGAACTCCGCGGAGCACAGCAGAGTTTTTTCACCACTTCGCAGAGTTCCGCAGAGCAGAACTCCGCGAACTCCACCGAGGCCAAAATATTAGTAAATCTACCTCTAAAATCAGTTGCCTTCCCTGACCATAACCTTTAACATAAGCCTTGCTCTAACCCTGACGGTAAACAGTAAGCCTAATCTTTACTCTTACACTAAGCATTATCCTATGTTTCTGCATCTTTATCTGCTATATTTTATTGGCTATTTCAGTTAATCTCAAAATGATTAATATTGCAATGTATTTTTTGTTGTAGCAACATAAAATTATTTTTAATGGACTACCATTTCTCTGCGGTTGTTTTTTATTTATTGAGGGTATTTATTCTATTCGCCCGTTTCCTTATGATAAACATTCTGACACAAGTGGGGGAGGGTGAATTATTATGCAGTTCCTTCCCTTTTCAGGGTCATGCGCTCAATTAAAAAAGTTATTTATTGACTTATAAATGAAACTAAGCCTGTCATCTTCATTAATAAAGAGGCAGCTTACAAGGCCATAGTAAACGTTGGTGTCAGATTCCATGTTTTCTCTTTCCCTGGCTTTTTTACCGAAGTCTACATGAAAACTTTGCAAAATAGCCTCGTAATAACATAATCATACCACCCCTAATGTAGAAGTTACTGTATTCAAAAGAAATTGATACATGTTATTTTCTGCAGGGCTCCTTTACACACAAACTGGCACCAGAGGGTTTCCCATTTTTTGGGGGGAAACCGATGCTTCTCTGACCTTCAGTAGTATTTATGGCCGTGCAATGTCTGTACTAATGCAATCTGCTGTCTTAAACTTTTGACTGTCAGTGTTTCTATGCATCTCAGCGGACAATATGAGAACTCATATTCAGATTTTGTTGATATCTTCCTGATTTCTATTGTTCACATATGTTTCCTCCTTATCACACTTAGGGTAATGTGGCAAGTCCCTGTGGCAAATGTGGTAACACGTTTTGCACTCTAACCTGGCTGTTTAAATCCCTCGCACCCCTTAACGTGTGGGCACATTGAGAAACAGAAGAAACATACAGGGGCAGATTTACAAGCCCCTTGCGCCCCTTTTGCGTCACTTTTCCCATGTTAAAAGTGACGCAAAAGTGGCGCAAGGGGCTTGTAAATCTGCCCCACAGAGTGTGTGCCATAGCCAGGTTTTTCCACACATCGCTCTCTGGACACACCCAAGAACACACACACAGCCTAAAAACGCACAAACATACAGAGCAGTGCCTCATCTGTGCTCCTAAACTCTCGTTTGGGGGCTGGTCCTTATTTTTCATCATTAGACTTTGACTCACAGCAAGACAGTTAAGCAGAAGGAGGAATAAAAGGACGAAATTGGAGATAGTAAAATAGTGAAAAGAAGGAGAAAGCAGGGCTGAAAAAACTTCACGAGCGAGACTACAAATATTTTGGAGAAAGAAAGGGGTATGACCTGAAATCGAGATTAGACAACTTCCTGTTTGGCAACCCTTGCATTCAGCACTGGGCTCTTAATACAACTTTGGAGCTATTTACATATTTGTATTTAGTTATTCGTTTATTTTTGCAATTTAACCACTGATTCAGAGCCCATAGATGTACGGCTTAAAAAGGACAAAAAAACCCATAACCTATGCTTACTTCTGTTCACACAACAAATACACATACACACAGCATACACGTGCACAGTGTGCGCACGCACACACAGGAGAATGCACGCACAGGCGCAGGCACACATATGTAAAGCTAGAAAACATACATTCAATATGTGCAGCTCTCACGCGAGGTGTGAATGAATACCCACCACAGCCATGCCCACACAAATAGAACAAGTGGGCATATACACTAAATCTAGAAAGAAAACACACACAAATGCCATAAAAGAGCCTCCATGCAGAGAGAGAAAACGAAATCACACAGTAGTCTAGAGTACGGACACCCACACAGCGCATGAACCGTAATGATTGTGTCTACTGCGGAATGTTTCGCTACAGGTAATATCTGCATGATCTCCCAGCCTGCCCCAAACACATTTCTCCGCCCAGACACTGTGTGATCCGGAGCAGAAAGCACCACCTACATGTTTCATTGTTCAGGGATAAGCAGATTCAGAGGTCAAAGGTCCCGGCGGATTATGGTGTGCGTCTCGCAGATACCTGCTCCCTTCTTACCCTCAGGGTGTCGAGGCAGGAGGCAGACAAAGGTTAGAGTGACACTAAAAGCAACAACGAAGGTCTCGCGCGGGGCCGACTTGTCAAGAGCAGCAGAGGCCGATTCACACATGGCGCAGGAGGGCATGTCGTAACCCGAAGAAGGCCTGTAACCTCGCCCAGCAGTCAGTACGTTCAGTCACGAGCAGCATTGATCAGCGCATCTCGGAGCAACAAGAATTCTTCCCGGGGCCAGTGAATCTTCTGTCAGGTGACTGGTGTCCTCTGACATCATCTCGGCCCCTGGGCATTACCCCTTCAAAAAGAAGATTACTGCTAGGTAATCCAGGCATTCAGGGCAAACCTTGGGGTTGAACAGGATAAAGGGTCCAAAATAATCGACGTATATTACAACGTGCAAGAAATAAGGAAAATGCATTTTAGAGTGGCTGAGCTTATAAAGAGCCGGAAATTGCGATTCTTTTGGTCAGGCTATAGAAAAGGCTGATTTGGGATGGATATTAACGTCGACTCTTTTCGATGAATCTGAAACAAAATGATCCTTAAAGTGTTTTCCCACATTAGAATTTTTGCCACGGGGTAAATATTGTAGAATGATGCGTACCCAAGTCATGTTTTCAATGTATACGCCCACGGAAGTGTTTACATCTTGTGCTCGTTTTTTGAAGCATACAATTAATGTAAAGAACACTTTGTTTAGAGAGACAACAACGTGCCAAGCAATCAATATAAAACATACAATTAATGTCAGAAAAAGGGAGATGAGCGCCAAAAGTATTCCAATGCAGTATATTTATTCCAGGACAGGTCCTGTAGAACTGGTCTTTCTCACCAGTCTGATGTTATAATGATTGAAATAATGTATTTTCTCTAAGCAGTGACTTCTATCCACCTCTTCCCCCACTACGAGCATAACCATCCCAATCTCTTTTTCTTTTTCCTTGCAACCTTTTTAGGTCGAGCCTCGAGTAGCGCGTAAGCGGTGCTCTGGCAAGACTTTATGTTAGGGGGTTTGAAAAGCTGACCAGACGCTCGTGCGTCATGGCCTTTTCCCTGCGGTGATGCTGCGCGGCAGACATGTGTTTCCAATTATCGTGCCCAGATGCGGGCGCGATAATTGGAAACACATGCCGGCCGTGCGGGGAAAAGGCCATGACGCACGAGCGTCTGGTCAGCTTTCAAAAGCCCAGGCTGCCGCGCTTGTTTTATCTGCATCTGAGCATTCCTCTGTATATGGTCTTAGCATTGCTGTAAGTAAATGAATCTGCAATAGGAATGCTGTCACGTAGAATTCATTTTCCATAGTTACAATGGGTTGCTGATATATGTGGTGATGGATCCCAGACCGCAACACGAGATCCTTGCTCGGACCGCCTTTAATCATCGAAACACGGGGAAAAGCTTCCATCACTCTGCCACATTTTAGTATCGTCGGTTCGCTGTGCATTCCAGTGAAAGCAGGTTACAAGAAATGCACATCCCCTACAACTAGTAACCCATAAGGTCGTTACCAACACCGATGAACGACCCTTCCTAAACGAACTACTTGAAGGACGGGCGTTCAGCACCACATAAACCAACGAGTCATTGTAGCCTTAATAAAGCCTTGATATTACGCCAGGCCGGACAGTCAAGGGGCAAAGCACATTGACGGTGCCACCTGTAAGCTGTTCTCACGATGGAGATAGATGCAATCTAAAGCACCAGCAGTAGATGGTTTTTATACATAATCAGTGGGAAATGTATCTGTGCAAATAATTTAGGTAGTGATTTCAAGTAGAACATAAATGCAGAAATGTAATTCACGGTGAAAGCGTTCCTATTCATAGACTCATTTGAATAGTAGAGTCCACTCACTTCCGTGAATGCACCCTTTCACCACGATATTACTTGCTCTCAGTAGTAGAATGATCCTTCCTCGTGACACCGAGTTTGCAGGGCCTTAATTGTGCGATTTGCATTGTTGTGAATATTTCTGAAATGCAGCTTGCTAAAAGCTGTCCTTTTTTTTTTTTTTTTTTAAATAACCTCTAAAATCGAAACTAAAGTCTTTTGGATGCATAGATCCATTCAGCGAATACGAAGAATGTTTTGGCAAATAACAGATTTTGTGAAATGCTCATTTAATTTGAGCCATCTCAAAGATATTACAAACGTGCCAACAGTTTGGCGCAGCAGCATTCCTTTTGGTTACATATTGATACAATCTGTCGCGTTGGGTCATTTTGACCAGCATTTACTTTATTCGAAAAGATGGTGATCCCCTTTCATTTAATTGTTTTTTTGGTTTCTTTAGTTATCTGGTTTTCTTTAACTGTTTCTTCGACACAAATGGAGTGTTCTGCACTCAGTAACAAGAGGAGGAAAAACAGTACAAAAATATAGATGCCAGATTCAATGCATCAGTAAATATTAAAAGCACTGCATTTAATTGACAACGTTAGCAAACTGCAGTTCCAAAATATGTAAACACTTTTGTACTGAAATTGCGTTTAGCTACTGTTGACTACATCATCTGAAAACTATATTATTTAGTCTGGGCTAGAATCGAACGTAAGGAAATACTCATCTAATCAAAATGCCAGTGCCAGCTGGTAATTTTCGAGCAGGGGAGGGGCACATGCACACTAACACCCATGCACACACATACTCTTCCCGTCTGGAACAAGCATTGGCATAGCCAATAGGTCTCGCCTTTGGGACCTTATAAGTGGTTAGCCATGCTAAACTTGATGATGTTGCACCAAGGATATTGTGCTGCATAACTAAATACTTATAAGGTCCCAAAAGCGAGACCTATTGGCTATGCCAATGCTTGTTACTATTGCAAATGCATAAAGTGTTCTCAATCTTAAAATATATGGAATAAATATACTGCATTGGAATACTTTTGGCGCTCATCTCCCTTTTTCTGACATTAATTGTATGTTTTATATTGATTGCTTGGCACGTTGTTGTCTCTCTAAACAAAGTGTTCTTTACATTAATTGTATGCTTCAAAAAACAATTATTTCGTCATATGATATTGATAATCAGTGTTGTTTATCTTTTCAACACAACTTACATAGACTGTGATTCATCTCTCCTCTAAATAACTGTCACGGACCATTTTTTCATTCCCACACTCTACCCAGGTCTGGTGACGATCATTGGGTTACCCCATTATTATGTAATGGCACATCTTGTGCTCAGCAAAAAAATATTCAATGTATTTAACAAAAATGGTGACAAGAAGATATTAATTGGTCAAACATGAAATTCTTATATGATTCGAAGTCAAATTGAGCAGTTTTTAAAAAAATATGATGAAAAAATGTGGTTATGTGAACTGTTTTTTTTTCCGCAAACCGGCCTGAGCACTATTTGAATGAAATATCAATTCAGCTCGGCAGAGATCTCAAAGTCCCTTCAGCCACTGTGAGGTTTGAGGACGCCCCGACTGGTCCGCCATTGCAAAGACTTACAAAATACCCATGCTAGTTCTGAAAAAAATGCTCAACCCAGAACAAGGTGAGCAATCCTCAAATCGGGGCTGCACAGGGGTAAATAAAAGTAGGGCCACTGCAATTAAGCCGCTGGGGGTCAAATTACGCAGCAGGATTGACTAAATTATGCAGTAAAAGGCAAATTATGTGGTGTAAAGTAGCACATTTTGGTAGCAGTATTATTTCACTATTTTGAAATTTTCAAACGTTAACACTGGGAAAAGCTTTCATTTGTATCAGTTTAACTCACAGACACAGGAATGAGCCATTGAAAGGTGACCTGCCACAGTGCAGCAAATAGCCTGTCTCTTCAGGGCAACACGTGTGGCAGCGTTTATATTGGTGACTTTTGATCTGTTTGCACTGCATTCATTTTCGTTAAAGTCCTCAAATTAGACAGTAGATGATGGATTATGTGGTAGGTGAGGCAAATCCATAATTATGTGGGAAATGCTGCATAATTCCTGTCGCCCTTCAAATAAGAAGGAAGAAGTACGACCATTTTCCCTATCAAACATGTTAAAATACTGATACAATGTTTAAGAACTGTATAATTTCTGAGAAAAGGTCTACCCATGTGTAGGCAGGAATACGAGATAAGTAACCATATTTAAAACAACAGTGGTTACTGTAAATGAGAATGAGAGAACGATTCATAAACAAATCACTATAATAGATCAAAAGCGTAATGTATATTAGACAAAGGGGTATACTTAAGGCTGTAGAGAGAAGGTTTAAAATGTAATAAGAAATGTAGGCAAAGTTATTATAGATAAAGAACATCCATTCCAATATGGTGCTCGGAGTTCACACGTGGTACACACAGGAAATAACTGTGCCAAAAAAGAAGTAAAAAAACAAGCTCAAAAACATCTACAAAATGACAAATAATCCGTGTTTTTGCACTGTAAATGTGATGTCAAATTCAAAGTTTGTGGTTTTTTATGCAACAAGTTCACAACGTTTCAACCCTATATTGATGAAAGTCATCATCAGGACTGAAAGGGTAATAGAAAGGACAGAGTGGCTGAAAAATAGAAAAGAAGAAAAAAGAAAATATGGGGCATATGTACAAGCCCCTATCGCCACTGGAACGTCACTTTTTGAGACGTTCCCGTGGCGATAGGGGCCTTGCCTTATGTACAAGGCAGCGTTAAGCCACTTAACGTGGCTCAAAGCTGCCTTGTACATAAGGCACCCTTTCACGCTATGTTTAGCGTGAAAGGGGCGTGCAGTGGGTGTTGTGGTGGGCGTTCCACAGCAACACCCATTGTATTTGACGCTGCCCCCTATGTACAAGGGTGGCGTACATAGGAGGCAGCGCCAAAATTAAGACCAGGAAAACCCTGGTCTTAAGGTGGCGAAACGAGGAGAAATGCATTATTTCTCCTCGATTTTGCTTTTTCCATGTGTGCTGCTTTGTGCAGCACACATGGAAAAAGCAAAATGCCATGGTTTGTTTATGTACAGGAAGGTGTCCCTTCCTGTACATAAACAAACCTTTTTAAAAAATGCCATTTTGTAACTTTCATGTGTGCTGCATGAAGCAGCTACACATGAAAGTTACAAAATGGCAGATTAGGATTGTTTATGTGCAGGAAGGGACACCTTCCTACACATAAACAATCCTCCCTGCACGCAGACACCCTTGCACTCTGGTGCAAGGGTGTCTGCGTTGGCGCTAAGTTGTTAAACTTAGCGCCATCGCAGGGGGAAACGCAAGGCTGCACCACATTCTTGTAAATATGGTGCAGCCTTGTGTTTCCGAAGTGGCGGAGCGTGTCGTTAAGCCCAGGAGGCTAACGACACGCTCCACCACTTCTATTGTACATATCCCCCTATGTTTCTTGTAGTGCGCAAAAATGTAAGGCAAAAAGTATATCAATTGGATACTTACTCGAAGGCCCAAGGTCCTAGACGGGAAAAGGAAAGGAGAAGGAATTAATTAGATATGTGTAATAAAATAGCAATTAGAACGACTGGTATAAAAATAAAGATTAAAATGACTGGGGAAGTGGAGGTTACATGCACATTGCACATGTGAGGGTGGCACTCAGTGGAGAGGAACACGGTGTTTACTCACAAGAGATGAAGCTTAAACTAACCTATGAGGATGAAACAAGGGGGTCATGAGGATAAGACTAAACAATATATTATAAAGCACCACAGACGCACACAAATGCAACTCACCAAGATATAAAAGGAAATCGCTTGTACTCCGGAGGAGCCACTGGATCAGGAAGTGAAGACAATAATGAATAAAAGTCCAGGATGCAGCCACACAGTTGCCAGCAATAAGGGAGTTTTAAAACTGCTGTGTGCATGTGAGGCTGAACACCCAATTAATATTAACATTTCATGAATAGAAGTAAGTAAATTTTATTATGCGTGATTAATTAAAACCGTTGCATTCAGAACATTACAGATTAATATAAAAAATGTTACATTAATAAAACAATTAAAAATAAAGTACAAAGTTAAAAATGCTTTTGTTTTGTGATTAAAAGACAGAAAATTGTTTCGAATATGATAGCACCGCTGACACAGATTTACGAGCCTATTTGAAGTCAATTATATAAACTTTCTAGTTTTAAACCAGTAGAGTGGTCCAATTCAGCATCTACTACACTCTATAGTGGGTCTCAACTGTTGGCAGCAGGAGTTTTCAGTCTCAATGCTGTCATATCGAAGAATTTTGTAAGGCGACAGTTTAGCTGCACTAAGATGGGATTAAAGCACAGCATCACTGCCTGCCTACAGGACCTCGCTCCATGCTGGTTGAATAGTGGTTTAAACAGTATTTTCCGGATATCATCTAGCTTCTCGCATATACATATGATATGGATCAAAGTCTCAGTGTCATTCGCACACAGACGGCAAAACTGATCGCCCCCTCTTCTTTCCCACGGTGGCAAAAACGGGTTGATCGGGCCGACTCCCAGCCGTAGCCTTAGGAATTTTTCTTTGGTCTCAAGCTTGGATCTGACCTTAAGGTAGGGCTGAGGTTTAAGAACATCATAATTGTTGAGCACGACCCAACCATGAGCTCGCTTGGATACCGTTTTCTTGTCCTCTATGGCCGATATGAGCCTTGTCGATTTTGTTACTAACTTTTTGAAAACCAAATGGCCCATTGGAGTGTTCCAGGCATCTGTCAGACCGAGAGCCTGCAGGGAGTTCAGAAGGTAGATGTTAGCTGGCAGCTTTCCATTGCGGGACAGCTCAAGCCAGAGCTGATGTTCAAGGACCCTGTGTCAGCAGCTCTGATTTTGTGCCAGCTCTTTAAGAAGGCTCCCTGCCTTTCTATTTCCTGTTTTTGGATACCAAATTCCAGTCTTATTTGAGCAGGTGAAACATATTTGGGGAGCTGGAATATCGCCCGATAGGAGGTTGCAATTATACAGTCGAGGATAGCAGCATCTCTTCCAGTCATGGATTCGCTCCCGAAGGTGATTGTTGGCTGTAGTTTCGCTCGCAGGACTTTTAAAAGGGGATCAAGCGTTAAGTCCGGCAGCAGTTTTTTCAGGGGCTTTAATGCCAAGCAGGTCATTACTCCCTTCCTTCGTAAGGATTCTAGCTGTGGCTTAAAATAATTGTTTTTGTCTTAAAGCACGCCCAAATATTTATAGGTTGTTACTTGGTCCAGACGTTTGCCGTCCAGGTACCAGCTGGGATTTGACTTCTTATAATGATTTACGCCCATAACCTTTGACTTTTAAAAATTTATTTTTAAGGCGTTCCGATGTGAAAAATTGTGGGTGGCATCTAAAAGGTGCTGAAGTCCTATCGGAGTTCTGCTGATCAGCACTAGGTCGTCAGCGTAAAGTAAGTTTGTCAGTATCATGCCACCTAACTTCGGGGCATGTGAGGAGCAAGCGTCCAGTTCTGCCGGCAGGTCCGCCAGGAAAAGGCTAAAAAGCAAAGGGGCCAGGACGCATCCTTGCTTTAATCCCTTTGTAGTGATGATTTTTCTTGAGAGATGCTTCCCAGCGCCTAATTTAATTCTGACCCATGTGTCGGTATGCAGCTGTATGAGTTGGTCTAGGAGGGGTGAAGGTATCCCCCATTCTTTCAGCTTTTGCCAGAGCTTGGAACGGTCAACGTGGTCGAAGGCTGCTGAGTAATCTATGAAGCAAAGGTATAGGGGATATTTACCTTGCTTCGCTGCATCCATGAGCATGGTTAAGGCCATAATGTTGGTTATGGTTCCTTTCCCTTGACGGAAACCCGTTTGAGTCGTTGGTATAATACTGTTTCTTGTGGACCAGGTGACCAAGTCTTTAAGTACAATCACTGCATAGTATTTAGCCTCAGTATCTATTAAGGCTATCAGGCGATAGTTGTTTGGATCGGATCTCGCCCCTTGCTTGAATATAGGACTGATGATTGAGCCTCGCCATGACTCTGGGATTGCTGTAGTTCTTAAAGCGTGTCCTATTACTGGGACTAGAGCGTTGCTCCAGAAGTCAGAGTCCTGTTTATATAACAACGGTGGTATGCCGTTCGGACCCGGTGCTCCTGCCCGTCTGCCTCTAGAAATTTGTTTGCTTATTGCTTCGACCAGGGGTTCTTTTTGCATGTCTTCTAGACAAAATGGGCGGTCGTGACTTGATGGAAGAGCTGCCTCGGGCTGCGACTGGTTAGACTGTTCGATGCCCGCATCGCATAGGTGCTTTTGATTTCTTCCCACCCTAATTAAATTTTTTGTGACAACGTGACTCAAGAAGGCCAGGGAAACTGCTGTTTCAGATTCTTGATCGTTGAAATGTTTAAATAAATAGTCAGCCCAGGTGGCTTCAGTGATGTTGGAATTGATACCATGATGATTGGGATGCTGCAATTTGTTGACCGATTGCCAGAATTTGGCACTATTTTACTGGTTTGCGTCGAACAAAAGTTTCGCCCAAAGATCATTATCCTTTGCTCTTTTCTTCTCCCATCTCCTTCGTTTTAGTGAGGTCTTTAGCTCACAGAGTGTGCCTTGCAGTTTCAGGTTATTTGGGGATTTGCGTTGTTGATTTAAAGTTCGATTTATAGTTTGCTTTAGTTTTTTAGAGACAGGGCTATTTTGTGCGTCAATTGGAGCAGCTGCCACTTTCCCTTGTTTCCAGCCATTGTTATGTGAATATTTGTCTCCTAGGAATTTGACAAATGTTTCCCAGCTTTCTATTGGATGGGTTGAATTGACTTGACCTTGATTGTATAGAGCTTGGGCTCCTACTGCTATTTCGTCTATATTGTTGGAGTTGCACCTTGTTCTTTTTAGGTTGGTAGTTTCCTCCAGCAAGATGGAGTTGCTGATTTCTGGGATTTGGCAGGGTCTTATTTGAAGATACAACTTTTGTGGAAGGTGGTCACTAAATTCGTTGTTGCCGATCTTGAAGGTAGCTACTTTATTAAACAGAGTCAGAGTCATAAAGGTAAAGTCTAGATGTGATGATATGGCAGTTGAGTGGTACGTGGCTGCTGGCGGACTGTCGTCTTTAAACCGTCCGTTCAGGGCTCTCATATTTAGGTGTTCTAGGCCCCTAAGTAAGTTCATTGCTATCCTAGATGGCTTGATGGACTGTATTTGGCATTGTGTTGGAATTCCCCATGCACTCGGGAGGTCCTGCGTTGAATCTTCTTCCTTAGTAGACCCTAAGAGGTGCATGTTGAAGTCGCCAGCCAGGATTATAAGATCTGTTGACTCTTCTTCCATTACTCTCTGCAACTCCAATAACAGCTCCTTCGCTGCCTTTGATTTTTGTTTCGGGTGCACGTAAACATTTATTATTATGATATCCTGTTTGGACTGATTAAGCATGAGTGTTACCTTTGTGGCTTGAATACTGCTTGGTGGTGTTAAATGTATGGTAACAGGGAGAAGCTCTCCAATTTCAGTTATTGAGGCAAAAAACTGTAAGCCCCCCGAGCGGCGGCCAAAGGTTGATACCTTTGTCGCCGGGAATGAGTAGGTGGTGTAACCTTGCAGGTCAAAGGGCTTATCTTCCCAAGTCTCTTGAAGCAGGATAATGTCAAAGGTTGTCAGGTACTTTATGAACTCTTGATCATGCATTTTAGAGGCTAGGCCATTAATGTTCCAGACACATACAGCAATTCCGTCGCATTCTGTTTGTGAAGGCTGTACTGAGTCTGTCGCCTGTCATTTTGGACATGCAAGTGTTATTTGCCGATGTATGCCAGTCCAATTGTTAAACGTTGAAGGAGGCAAAGGATCTGAGGGACCTTGAGTCGATTGCAGTGCGATTATCAAATTTGCTTCGGTTGTTGTGCCTGGTGTTCTACTCCTTGCTCCTTTCAAGACTGAAAAAGTCATCTGACTTGGGTTGTTTATTTCTGCTTTAAGGAAAGGAGCTGGGTATAAGGGTTTTGGGATAGATTCCAGGCCTATCCCCCAGTTTAAAAAGCTTTCCCTTTCCCGTAGAATTCTGCCTGCAACCTCTGCAGTTTGCCATGTTGTTCTAGTTGCTTCTGTGCTCTGACTATTGTTAGGTGGCAGAAATTCCACTGACAGTAAGTCAAGGGTTTCAATGTTTGCTAGGGGTATGATGGAATGTTAAAGCCGTAGAATGCTCCCTCTATTCAGTATGTCCACGCGACCTCTGGATTTGTATTGAGGGTGAAATATTATAGTGTCTGCCCCTTCGGCCATAGCTATGGTCTGATCTTGTGACTGTATGCTGTTGCTGATAGTTACTCTATGGACGAGAGTGTCTTGGTTTTGAGATGGCCTTCTTGTATTATCGTTTACACTATTAAGAAGGAGCCCTTGATCAGGAAGGTTTGCTGTGAGTGTTCCAGAGTTATGACTGTGGTATGAGTATTTCGTGTGGTCGGATGAAACCCTGTCTGTGGCGTGCACTTTGACGTCTTTCTCGTGGTTGTGATTTGAAGATTGTTGGTGCTTCTTTTGATCCTCCCGAGAGACTGGGCCGTGCGATATTGTTGTTTGGTGTGTTCCATTGATTAGCACCATTCTTCCCGATGAGGCAGTTGACGCCTCTTGCCCTATGTTTATACTTGCTTGGTACATCTCCTGGGCGGAGGCAGTTGGAGGCGGAATCTTGTCAGATGGGGTCCCTGTCTGTTCGCTCTTGTCCGCTTGTTTGTTACTAGGACTTGCTAGGCAGCTAGATGTCTTTTGCTGCTGCTTTGTAATTTTGGTGCTTGCGATCGAGATCTTTGTGCTATTTACTGAAACTGGCTCTTCTTCATTTGATATTTCATCGTTTAATAATTCTATTGTAGATGAACCTGTCGGGAAGCAGTCGGTTGTATGATGGACCTGGACTGTGGGTTTCTTATTCCTACCTTTCTTTTTTTGCTAACGTCCTGATCTTTTTGTTAGGCCTTTGTTTCCGGAAGGTTCTATTTTTGATCCTCGGAGGGGACTGCTTCCTTCTGATAGAGAGTCACTGTTTAGTGATGTTAGCGCTGGTGGCTGTGTGCTCAATGGTGTCACGTCTTCCCTCGGGATGCCATTGTTGTCTGTTTTCCGGGATGTGGTTGTTGGTTTCAGAGTTAACAACAGGTCAGCCAATGTTGTTGGTAGTGTTTGTAGTTTGTCCACGATCGGGGCGCATAAGCATTCTTGTTGCACAAACTATGTTTTAGAGGCCGCTGCCTGCCCTCTCTTTATTAATCCATTCAACTCGCCTAGCTTTTTATCGATCCCCGAAGTAAAGTCGGAAAGAGACTGCAAAACTGTGAGCTGAAGATCCATTTTGTGGGATTGGTATTGCAAGGCCGCGGTCAAGTATTGCATAGAGCTTAATAGAGATTCCCAAATTAAAGTTTTATTGTTATGACCTGTACTGCTTCTTCCTGTTTGCAGGCCATTTGGTCGATTACTAGGCCCGTGGGTATAGGAGGCGACTAGGTCTTCCCACTCTTGGGAGGCTAGGAAAGACATGTCGCAGTTGGAGGCAGACTGATCGTCAGTTTGTGGCTGCTGTCCTTGCACCGATTGCGTAGAGCCCTTTGTTTTGCAAGGAACGGGTGAGCCTGCCAGAAGGAGTTTGTCATCCGAACTGGTAGGTGATAAGGTAGGTGATAAAATCTGTAGGGGGGGATTGTTTAGTTGTGGTGTCTGTATCCTTGGCTTTTGATCGTCCAGCTTGTCTGGAGCTGATGATGGGCTTTGATGAAACTTTGGGGCAGATCCCATGTCAAACATCACTTGTTGAGGTAAGTAGCTGGGTCCTTGGCCTAGAGTGTTCTCAGCAGTATAACTGGAGAGTTGGGCGTTCTGAGGTTCTGAACCGTGACCTGAGCCCTCTTGCTGGTCAAGAGTTGGTGCTGGCTCCAGTGATGCCCCAGTTGTTATCCTAAATTGTTGAAGGTGTGGGATACTAATTTGAGCTATATTTAAGCTTTCCACAGAGATATATTGTGATGAGCTGAAGTAATCGTTAATAATGTCGTTTTGGTGATTTTGTTGGGGAACCAATAGTCCCAATAGTCCCAATAGTTCGCAGTTGTCTGCCTTGTTTGTACATGGAGTCTTCGTGTCTTTAGCTACTTGTCTTGCTCCGAGTTGATCCTTGGTTTTGAATTGTGGGCTTATTTGAGATGTTCCTTTAGAGTGAATTTGTACTACGGTTTCCTTCACTGCCAGTAAATCTGGCTTTTGGTCTAAGCTGTTTGTAGCAAGTGGTAAAAGAGGGGATTGCAGCCCTTCTATACTAGCACTTTTAGAAAATATTGCTGTTCCAGGATCTTTCAGGAATGAGAACTTTGTGTATATTTTTGGCTGGAATAAACAAGGGTTTCTCCTTGTCGGTGTTCCTTCTACCCTGATTAAGTCCTGCTCCACCAGACATATGCTCACTGTAGCTTCTTTGTCCCTTGCTTCTACTGTTGTACTACCATCCAGGGGCAAAACGACGCTACTATTATAAGACATCTCCTGCTCTCGCTCTTCCGTTTAGTTGGTTTAGATTGTGGTCTTGGTTTTGGTTTTGTTGGAGCTTTTCTTACTCTGCCCGATCTCATGACTCCTAGCCTCGGCGTTCAGTCGATTCAGTGATCCTTTAGACAGTTCGGGGCTTTTCAGGGCAGCTGGATGAGAGCTGCGGTAGCTTTCAAGGAGAGTCTGTTGGGGGCTGTGATGTCAATAGTGGCGTAACCGTGGTACTGCAAGTGCTGAGGTTCTACAATTGTGAGTATGGCGGGAAGTAGTTGCTTTGAGAACTTCGAGAACTTTGAGAACTTGTTGCGAAGGATACTATAGGAGAGCGGAATGGAAGGCGTAATAGATGGAAATAGATGGAAAAGCAAAGTGAGGTGAGTACAGGCAGTTAAATGCTGCAGCTGGAGCAGGAGTGCTCAAGGCCCCCCCCCTTAGTTCCAGTGGGGGGAAGACTGGTTACTGGTTACTGGTTGCTGGATGGTAGTGCTTAGCCACACTAGTACACTAGTACACTAGTATACAGGTTCTCTGGCTCTCTGGTTTGCTTGTGAGGGCACTGGTTGGCACTGATTGGAAGGCCCCCTCTGCAAGGGGCCTGCAAGGGGCCTGCGAGGCGTCTGATAGACACACTCACTGTGAATGGAGCTGGAGCTGATGACGCTGTTGGTCCTGCTGGTCCTACTCACAGATTCCACAGTTTTCTGCTGTTTGCAGCAGCTTTGACGCTCCAGAACGGGGCGAGGTGGGCGCAATGGTCAGGTGGGGCAAAGTTGGGGCAAGCCAGGACCACTCCACACCACACCGCAGATGCACCCACCTTACTGCAGTCTGCAATCAGGCAAGTCTGCGGCAAGTCCGCGGTCGCTCTCACGCCAATATTTTCCGGGCAGAGCCAAGAGGAGAGGAGAGCAATTCTGAGCAGCACGGCTCGGCGCAGCACCTGCTGAACCAGACCCCTTGGCCCGCCTGCGTCCTTCCTTCTCCCTCGGCATCACAGCGGCTCCTGGTCTCAGCTCCTCTCTGCACACCGCACACTGCCGCTTGAACTCGCAGCTTTGGCCACACAGCCACTCAGTGCTCCTCCGGGAGCCAGAAGGCCAAGGGGCAAAAAGCTGCGAGCCGTGAGCCGAGAACCAGCAGCTGGGGGCCGGGAGCCAGGAGCAGCAGTTCGGCGTCTTCCTTGCTTGCTTGCGTGCTCGGGCTCAACTGGATGGTGCGAAAACACGGAATAGAAGTTTTTTTTTAAGTATCTTATCATATACACATTTTTTAGGAATCAAAAAACTTAACTGTAGTTTCCACTTCTCTCACTTCTACTCAAAACTGCTTTTCACAACTTTCCTCACAAGTCATTTGCACCTGTGCAATAGCGAATTCTTTTAGTTTCACTGATTCATAAATACATTTTAGAGCCCACTTTAACAAAACAACGAAGGAATTTTTCAAAACCTGGCATTACTAACGAAGAGTAAACGGTACAAAACTTCGGTGTATTTTAGAGCCACAGGACAACACCTGACACCTGGCTGTAAAGAAATTTAAAATATGCTCTTCATCCTTCACTAGTGTAGTAAGTGTGCAACAGACCCCAATTTGAGGAAGGAAATTGTGCCTCCGTCCCCTCATTTTGTAGAACAAAACAACCACTAATTGGAGTGAAGTGGTCTCTCAGGCCCTGGCCTGGTGCCACGGCACTTGCTGAACTATTGATAGAGATGCCTTTGAAACTTGCAAAGCACTTTCTCCTGGTTCGGTCTATATGGCAGGTAAGTTTAAATATCTGATGCTTTTAGGGGCACTCTCAGCAAAGTGCTCCTAAATGAGCCCCTTATATATCAAGGTATTTCCCCATAGACACAGAAGAGGTAACATCCTTTGATACACCAGACCATGAATTATTAGAATTTAGCATGGATACGTTTTCAAACCAGGCATTTGTACAAAACTCTCCCTTTCGAGATGAGGCTGTTTCCTGCTCTTTAATACCCGATCTCAAGGAAAAGATTCTTCTTTAAACTTACCTCTCAGCACTAACCTTATTTTTCTCCTATCATTTAAACTATCATAAGAACTTGAGAGTCTCTTACAGAATTCACAGCAGCACCATGCATTCTGTTTCTTTCTTTACTGGTTCTTTTATATATTTATCCGTTATTTTATTTGGCGTGCGAGTTCTCTATGTTATGCTTTATTTTATAACTTCTCATGTTGAATTTGTAATTTTTTAAAACCTTTTTACTACATTCATTTGATTGTATAATGTCCATCCCATTTTGGGCTTGGGGGTAGGATGTAATATCTATTCAAATAATACTACTATAGATCTTCTTTCACTATTACTGCCAATAATAATAACAATTAAAAAAATATATATATTGCACTAGAAGTATTATTAAAAATACTAACAACAATAGCGATAAGTGCAAAAGTATATATAAAAAAAACCTGTGTGGGTTTTTGCACTCGCAGGGGCTTATTTACAAGCCCCTTGCGCCACTTTTGCGTCACTTTTAACATGGGAAAAAAGACGCAAAAGTGGCGCAAGGGGCTTGTAAATCTGCCCCGCAGTGAGCAAGTGACAAAGTGTATAGCTTCAAATCTCGAAAGAAATAAAAAAAACTAAACAATTAAAAACACTACATGTGCTAACTATATTGCAAGATCTAAAGAACTACCGTTCTTCTGAAGGGACTATATAATAAAATGTTCTGTCACAAAATGCAAATATGTCTTAATGAAAATGGGAAGTCCAAACTGATGTTATTGTTAGGCTGAAAGGACGCCAAGCTACCAGTATGTGCTAGAAAAGCAATTTAGTCATCCTGGCCAGTACTGGGAAAAATGGGATCCCCACCTGGAAAACCTCGATTGACCATATACTTTTATAACATGTAGAGGCAGATAAAACCTTGCCACTGGACTCAATTTAAAAATCGCGTTTCAAGCATGAAAATAGCCTTCCGCTGACTCCCACCGCAAAATCTAATTAAATAGCTCATGTGCAAATCCGCTGCTAACACACAAAACCTCAGACTGAGAACAAATGTTATCAGCGTACTGTATGCTGTGTGTGGTTCCAGTGGTAGCTTTAGGGGAGGAAGGAGGTGGGGAGAACAGTGAATGGGGATTCAAGTGCTACCTGTGGTAGCTCTGCACTAGGGAGCCTTTGGGTATATTATTAGTTTACCTAAGTAGGAAGGATCAATAGCACCACACAGTTCAATGGAACTATTTGAAGTCCAGTAAGATCTACCTAGAATAATATTGCATCCACTACATCTCTCACCAGTATGCTATTATTACAGACCAGTGAACGTCTACGTTTTGCACCACATGAGGTCGGGGCGTGACTTTGGAGAGATCTGCCGCCAATGTGCTGGGGAGATATAAAAGCCTGTACTTTACATCGGCTGTGCAGATCTTCCAAACACTATGCATAGGGTTTCCAGGTCACCGTTTGTTCCAGTATGTGATATTGTCTGCTCACCAGGTGACTGTGTAAAGGGAGCCAATAATGTGTGATACATGGTGGCACTGTGTGTGTTGGCAGGTTATTATTCTTGCCCCCACCTATACTTGATATTATTGTTAAGTGGTAAAATGTATACAATGTAGTGGTTGTATATTGCAGCACACACATGGTGATGGCCTTTATATGTACTAAAGAACCACATGTACAAAGAAGAAATAACCACTATTAGAATACAATTCCTTACCTTTCTACTAAAAAGGAACAAAGAAAAATTATCATATCAAGCACAACATTCCATGATTAGTGCAAGGAATAAAAAGCTTAAAAACTGACAGGAGGTCTAAGTGACTAAGGGGGATATGTACAAGGATTGGCGAAAAATATCGTTAACATTAGTTAGCAGCATTTTTTTTATCGCTGCGTACCGCCGCAAACTATCGCCATGTTAGCGACGTATGTACAAGCAGTCGCTATGTGGCGATAGTTTCTCATGTCAGCGGAAATTGTCAACTGTAACAACAGCGTCACGCGATAAAAATCTTGCCGCTAACGTGAAAAAAGTGGCGCCAAGCCAGTCAGCGGCCAGAAACTGTACGCAAATTAGCATGACGCCACTTTTTTTCACGTTAGGCCGGAAAAGCGACTACAAAACGCCCGCAAAGTATCACAAACTTTGAAAATAAAAAAAGTGAAGAACCATGGATGAAGCTGGACCCAGTACTGCAGGAGAAAACAACTTCCCAAACAGCCAGGAGGACCAGCCAGAGACCCAGGAGAAGGGCAAGGGGAAGAGGAAAAGGAAAACCAGGTTCAGCTAGCAGAAAAACCAGGTCCTGATTGCAGAGGTGACAGAAAAACAACACCAGCTGTTTGTCAGCTCCACTGTGTCATTGGGGACCAAGAATGCAATATGGCAGTCCATCGCAGCCAAGGTGAATGCTGCTGGAGAGGTGAGGAGGACAGTGAACGACTGCAAGAAGCACTAGCATGATGCTAAGTGCAAGACTAAGGAGAAAATGTTGACCAATTGCAATGCAGCACTGCAGACCGGAGGTGGGAGTCCAGCGCCACAGGAGGAGCTGGATGCGTTGGAGGAACAGGTGACCGCAGTCATCTGTGAGGAGTCGGTGGTTGGAGTCCAGGGATAGGATACTGCTGAACATGACCAGCAACATCAGCAACACGGTGAGTAACAACCAGGGACTGGGGGGACGGGGGTGGATGGGCCCAATGTCACTCATGCACAGTTAAACATCTACCAGGGCACATCCACAATGACTGCAGATCTTGTCACAGATACTCTTGTTGCTGGGGATATAGACACATATCACCCTAGTCAACAAATATATTGCAAGACACATATTGGTGGGGCATAGACTTGGAAATCTGCACAGAAAAGTAATTCTAAACATAGCCAAAGATTCATATCAGACCACAATATAAGGGCAACATGAAAGAGCAAAGGTGCACATTGCCTGGAGATGCGGCAGGCTGGCAAAATGGCCCCCTTGCCTCAACACCACGCACATACAATTTGTCTGCACAGGGCTGCAACTCTTTGATGACCATATGAGGATGCACTGTGAATGCGACGGATGATGTGCACAAGTGAGCATGCCACCACCGATGTCAGCACACATGCACCATTGTGCACGTCTGTCTGAGTTGTGTGCAAGAATGTGTATGTGCAGTAAGGTCCCCCTTCATGCACATATACAATCTGAAAATCAAGTCAGACACCCTTGCACAATGGTGCATGTGTGCTGATATCGGTGGTGGCATGCTCATTTGTGCACATCATCTGGCGCATTCACAGTGCATCCTCATATTGTTGTCAAAGTGATGCAGCCCTGTGCAGACAAATTGTATGTGCGTGGTGTTGAGGCAAGGGGGCCATTTTGCCAGCCTGCCGCATCTCCAGGCAATGTGCACCTTTCCTTGTTCATTAGATGCAGCCCTGTGTACACCAAGTGAGAAAGCATGAAGTGAGTCTGCATACCATGAACACATGCATTGTCACAACTTAGTGATCATGCAGCCTACTGTCTAAAAGGTGCATATCCCACAATGCACACATTCAGCACAGTTGAGTCAAAATGTTATGTCATACCATAAGCAGGGGGTACATGCCTTCAACAGTACAGTGCATGGACTACCCATATCAGGAATGTGTCACCATAATGTTTCACTATGTGTCTTGTCTGTGTACCATACTCACAGATGTAAAAGAGTCCCTGTAAAGAAGTATGACAAGTCAAGTATGACACCAAGCAAGAGTAGCAATTTAGCAACAAAAAATGTCTAATAGATAAATGGCACCATCACCCCTTAGCTCAAAAAGCACTCCTATACTCTCAAGTGCACACATGTTCCATACCTAAAACAGTACTATACATTAGTCCTGGTGTGACTTGCCCATCACACATTGATGTGCATGTAAACAAGTATTTTGGGAAAGTCAACAGTGTCAGTGAACAAATATACAGTCAGGACTGTTATCATCTGCACACAAACACTGGCAGCAAAAATTCTGAAATAGTACAGCATGTATAATCCATGTTAGCATCTGCGTGCAATATTCACAAACACACATCACCCTGCCAATCTCACATGATGTGATGTGGGAGTGGGGTGATAGGGCCTGAGCAGCACAAATGAGTCTTTTGGAACACACAGCCCTGCAATCTAGGCCCACTTACACACTACACGTGGTGTCAACGTTGAGGGTAATGGGTGTTGTAACTGTCTGTTCAGCCTGCAACAACAATAGAAAGTCACGCTGCACCAGTCTCACAACGGTTAAGCCAACAGGAGGGCAGCAACCAATGCATGCATGGAAAAACATGCATGACGCCATGCACACAAGAGAAATCACAAGACCCAAAGCTATTTGTATGTACATGTGCACTGCATTGAGGAGCACACATGGAAAAAGCAAAATTGAGCAAAAAAAATGCATTTGTCCTTGTTTTGCCATCCTAAGAACAGTTTATACCTGGTCTTAATTTTTGCACGGCCTCCTATGTACGCCACCCTTGTACATTGGGGGCAGCGTCAAAATAAATTGATGTTGCGTTGGAACGGCCACCGCCACACCCACTGCCCACCCCTTTCACGCTAAGCATAACGTGAAAGGGGGCCTTATGTACAAGGCAAAGTTAAGACACATTAAGTGGCTTAACGCTGCCTTGTACATAAGGGGCAGCCCTAATCGCCACCACAACGTCAACATAGGTGACGTTGTCGTGAAAATAGGGGCTTGTACATATGCACCTATGAATTTACACTGCCATGCTATCTGCCTGTACACTAATCCAATGCATGATCATACTATAAACACACATACAAATGCATCTCCCCTTTACGTTGCAGAGGGAGAAACATCACCTCCTGTACAGCAGCCTGTCCCACTCTTCAATGATGAAGAGGAAGACCTAGCAACCATCGACCAGGACACACTCCAACATCTGCTCGACTCAATTAGCACCCCATCTCCGGAAGCAGGGCCATCCAGCAGCGTTGTGGAAACTACAGCCCCTGCACAAACAACCCAGTAGCAAGCACCGACCACTACAGCTGTCTCCCAGGGCCTTGAGGACCCACTTCTGGCATTTCAGTGCTGTGCGGTAGAGGTCCAGCAGGAGATGGCTGGTCAGGTGCGGGTGGGGTTTGACAGCCTGGCTGCCAAATTAGATGGGTTACGTGGGTGTCTCAGTCCCATTCGGGACCACCTACAGACCATCACAGACACCCATAGTCCGCTCCACGCTCTCCAGCATTCCATGGCTGACATTGCTGGAGTACTGACTAAGAGACAAAAACAATTGTCCAGTCCGAGTGGCTCCAGCGATGTCAGCAAGGAGTTGCGTCACATGCGAATGATCATGGAGAACATGGAGCGGATGCAAGCCTCGCTAATGGCAGCCACGGTTGAACACCACAGACACGTTGCTGGAATCTTTCATGCCCTGCAGCTGCTCGTCACAGCAGTGCTGCATCAAGGTTTGGCACAGATGAATGCTGCTGCTGCTTCAACATCCTCATCTCCGCCTCCTGATGTGTCAGTGCTTCACAGTGCCGCTGACTATCTACCACCACGCACGCCGGAGGCACATGACACATCAGGGGACGAAGATGTTGATGATTCAGCCATATTGCTAAGAAGAAAGCGGTAGAATTCATCAATGCCAAATGGTCAGTTTTGCCTTGGATCTGTGCTTAGCATCATGCCCCAGAACATCATCTTCCAATGTCCTCTGCTACACACTGTGACACTCACCTTGGACCCCAATATGGACTGCCATAATTTGTGCTGTTTCCAAAGACACTGCAATCAGCCTGCTGACTGAACTCTGCCTCTTCCTCTGGACATGTTCCACCCAAAGGACTCTGTCAGGCCCTCCACTGGGCATCTATGAAATGTGGGGGTTGTTTGACCAAGTACTGTGGCAGTCTTCACCAAAGCCAATGCACGTGCTAATTAAAACCTAAAATTTACACAGATGTGTGTTTATCATGACCATTCAGATATAGAAGTCTCCAATAATGTTTGAGCAGTGAATCCATCCAAATGTACACCGAGTGACATATGATAAATGTTCATGTTCAACTGTGTCACAGATAGGTAGTGAGATGACTGGGCAAGTGAGATCTAGACGTGCCCTCATTGATCAAATATGACCTACTAGCAATATCCCAACATTGTCCTCCGTAATTGATGGCAATAGGCATGTGTGTAAATAGGTCCAAGTCTGTTGCATGCCACAAGTAGTGTCTCCATTTAGCATTGAAAACAAGTCTCACTTTGCAGATCTACTCACACTCTAAGGGGTGTTCAAAGATTGTTGTGATGGTGGTCATTGCATGTCACATTCCAAGATAGAGCACACAGATGACGATTCGTTATGGCACATATCACTCCACATGCTATTGGAATCACAATGTCTGTTTCAGTGAAGCTGTGTTGGCAATAGGGACTTAGCCTTAAGTGCAAGTCCACAGTCAGACACTTACAGTGGCTTAACAATGCCTTGGAAATAAGGAACCCTCTCATGCTGTGCTCACTGTGAAAGGAGAGGGCAATGTGTTCAGGGATGTGTAGTGCTGCACTTAGCACATAGTCAGATGCTGTACCACCATTTCAAGTGTGGCATCACTATGAGGCAATGACAAAAGTAACAGCGTGGAAAAGTGGGTATGACACTGGCACTACAGGGAGCAATGCTACATTTCCCCTCCTGTTTGCTGCAGAACTGTGTTCTGCCTAGTGCCATGCACATTTGATCAGCACATTTACAACATTGTGCATGGGCAGGAGGCTGGTCCTCCAGCCACAGGAACAACCAATTTCCTTATTGATGACACACTTGCACTACACAGCAAGTGTGCCTATGTCTGTGCATGTTAGATGGACTCAGCGCCAGGCTCTTGTGATATGAAGGGTGTGAGTGTAATCTGTGGAACATCGTGCAGACATCCTTCATCATGATGGACAAGAGTTGCAATGTCAATGTCTGTTCAAGGCCATGTTCCAACATTGTGTTGTAAATGTGCAACAATGTGCAGTCCAACTCTGTGAGTCACACATAAGATGTTCCCCTTCACAAAAGAGTGTCCCTAGCCTAGGCCATAACTCCAACTTGCCACACAGTAATGCATGCAAGTTCACTGTGCTCAAATCAAAAGGATCCTGACACTAATCGTCCAGCTAAGTAACATGCTTTGACTACACATACACCTACAAATGATTGCCCTGAGATTGAAGAAGTTGGAAATAAGGTAAAAAGCAACACTCCACCAAACCACTACAGACATAAGTGCTAACTGAATTCCAAAACAGTATACATTTATTAACATTTAACAAAATTAACTACCCTAAACTGATACTAAGCACTACTACAACTAACCTAATCTTAACTAACTATGACAAAGTGAATAATAACCTTAACTATCTAACGTAACCAATACTAAACTCGCAACTACATATTTGAGACATCAACCCCCCCTCCCACCCTTAAAGCACATCAGAAGACAGGACAAATACATCTTATCTAAACATAAACTAACTACACAGATATCATACACAAATATATATTTATGGGGGGTAAAAAAAATGTTTTTAGAAGAACAAAGACATCAACCGCCCACCCAAAGGCAAAGGAAACTTATCCACAAATACTACAAGATAATAAATATAAAACTATGCTAAAATCTAACACTACCTATTACTACACTACAACTACACTACCTAACAATTAAAAAACGAACCTATCACTAACTACTAAGTATAAATTACATTGGGGGAACGCAGAAAAGGGGGATGGGTCTCCATTGGCCAGTTCCAAATGGGAGACCCAGGGCAGCCTTTATGTCCTGCATGTGGGTGGTCTGCTCCGACATCTCACGTTCTAAACGTGCCAACCTGACATTCATGTCCATTATAGCACAGCGGTCCTGCATGGTAAACGGGACCACCTGATCAGATCTTGCTGCTGCCATTGTAGCTTGTCCTTGGGTCTGTGAGGGGGCACCAGAATGTGTTCCGGATACTGAGGTTGCAGCTTGTCTCGGTGTTCTTCCAGGGGGATGTGCAGATCCCTGCCCATGTTGGGACCCACGCCTGTCGCCAGAAGTGCCTGGTCTGGCCTGTGTCACACTCTGGCTGTGTCCTTGGCCTACACAGGGCACCGATTTCCACCTACCAGCTGCTCAGTCAGCTTGATACCTCCTTGACATGTTGCGGTATCCCTTCGCCACCTTGCGGATGTGGAGATACCGGTCCTTCCTGACCTTGAATGCATGGGCTTCCTCTGGCGACATGTTGTCTGTCAAATAAGAGCAATGACCGAATGTGAGTCATGAAGACTATGTCAATTCTTTCCATTTAACACAGAAACACTAGGTCAGTGAAACATGGGAGCCTACACTCTAACAAAAGATTGTGAAGTTTGAAAATAATATGTACAATGCAATGTAGAATCAATGATCAGTTACAACATGCTGACAACACTGACATGACAGTGCATGGCATGTGACTGGTAGTGTCACAACCCCATGAGACTGTCAGGGGCATATGTACAAGCCCCTATCACCACCATAACGTCACTTTCAGTGACATTATTGTGGAGAAAGGGGCTGCACCTTATGTACAAGACAGCGTTAAGACACGTAACGTGGCTTAACGCTGCCTTGTACATCAGGCACCCTTTTACACTATGGTTAGTGTGAAAGGGGCGTCCAGTGGGTGTTGTGTGGGTCGTTCCAGCGCAACACCCATTGTATTTGACGCTCCCCCCTATGTACAAGGGTGGCCTACATATGAGGCAGCGCCAGAAATAAGACCTTGATAATCCTGGTCCAAAATAGTCAAAAGGAGGAGAACCAATGCATTTCTCATCGTAGTTAATTTTTCAATGTGTGCTGCCTTGTGCAGCACACATGCAAAAATCAAAATGCCATGTTTTTATATGTACATGAAGGTGTGCCTTTCTGTACATGAACAAAGGGGGATATGTACTAGGAAGTGGTGGAGCGTGTCGTTAGCCTCCTTGGCTTAACGACACTCTCCCCCACTTTTGAAACGCAAGGCTGCACTATATTCACAAGAATATGGTGCAGCCTTGCGTTTCATCCTGCGATGATGCTAGGTTTAACTACTTTGCGCCAACGCAGGCACCCTTGCACAAGAGTGCAAGGGTGTCTGTGTGCATGTGAGGATTGTTCATGGGTAGGAAGGTGTCCCTTCATGCACATGATCAATCCTGGAGAAGCCCTACTGTCACTTTCACTGGTGCTGCATCAAGAATCACACATGGCAAAACAACATTCGGTGTATGGACACTGACTTGTACATGAGGTGCAGCCCCTCTCGCCACCACTACTTCACAATAGGTGACGTAGTGGTGGTGATTGGGACCAACGTTGTTTAATCCACATCTTTGACTCTGCTGAAAATTTCAAAACACAGGACTGTACACCGCTAAATGTTACAAGACATTACCAAAAGTAACGCCCCCCTGTAGTCAGAATAGTAATTGAGATTTAATGGGGAATGTGTTGGAATGAATTTCGCTGTAAAGCCCAGCGTTGTAAAAGGTATTGTATGTTAAAACATGTGGATTAAAAGCATGCGTGGAAAATGCATGTGGGGTAACGTCACATATTCTGCAAGAGTGGCTTGTACATCTGACCTTGAGTCAAATGAGGAGAATGAGTCCAAGCAGACAGCTTTACAACACCATTGCAGTGACAAAACATGCCAATTACATACATAGGCCCATCTTTGCTAGTTGGTGGGGGAACGTGCCATTGGAAGCCTTGGCTTTAAGCTACGCCATGGAAAACCTTTAAAGCTGTTATGCAGCAAACATACAATAGTACTGTGCAGACCTGTATCTGACACCGCACAGCCAGGAAAACACTACCTACTTGGGCATAATCTGGCACACTTGTACAGTCAACTCAGCCAAGGATGTACACGCATTCCATGTCTGGTCATACTAATCACCAAAACCACTCACATGTCTCCTCTCCTGTCTGTACGCTCTGGAATCACCATGCATGTGCTGTATAGACAGAACACATTGATATTTATTGCATGTATATCACTGACTGGGGATGTGCAAACATACATCAGGAAGACATATGCATTCCTCCATCTTCACTTACTAATTTGTACACCCTTCACACTTCCACCAAACCCCATCACACTGGAGTCAAGGTACATGTGATACACACACATACTGCATGGTACTAAGGACATGATTTGATCCTGACATTCATCACATCTCACATTGACAACATTTAATGGGTGTACTCACCAGTGGCATGTGGGTCCCTGAAGGCGTCGATGTCCCCCTGTGTGATGAGTCGTCTTCCAGCTGTGAGACATAAAACAAAACGTGTGCTGGTAACCAAAAAAATAATTCACACATGTGTCCTAGTCATCATCCAATTGATCACCTTCAATGTAAATGCTCTGTAACTGTACTTTTGCAGTTCATGTTGCATACATGATTGTGTTGAGTTTGCCTGTTATTCCCACAAGACATGATAATGCAGAGTGAGGGCAAACAAGACAATCATGCTTGCACATTCACACATTTTGCACAGACGACTTGTGTGACACATTCCCAAGGCCCTGTTTGCCCAAACATAATCATGTTCTCCATGCTCTTTTGACAATAGCATCGATGGAGATTGCACAAGGGTGTGTCAAAACTATTGATGGTGTATGTCACTCTTGAGAACTCATATGCTAAATATTTTAAGTTTCATACATCGTAGTCTGCGCCAACATGGAATGTTAGTGAATAGCTGATCCTATCTCAGCAAAACTCTGAGAAAAGCATTATTCCTCATTTTTTTTTATCTTTACATGTGTGCTGCCTTGTGGAATGATCAAAATGAATTTGATTGTTTATGTCATGTAAGGTCACACTTCATGTACATGAACAATCTTTTCCCGGCATGCAGACACACTTGCACTAAGGTGCAAGGGTGCCTGGGTTGGCACTACACTGCAACTTTTTTGCAAGCCTGTACCATATGCTTGTAAACATGGTGCAGCGTTGCGTTTCTGCAGTGGAAAAGTTACGCCTGAAGGCATGATGTAGAACGCCTCACTCCGCAAAATACTTGTACATATACCCCATTGTGTTACACAGACAGCATTTTTTATTAGTAGCAAAAGTGTTCATTCAACTATTTTGAGGTTGTACTTACCACCTTGTTGGCCAATGAGGACTCCAAGGTGGTCCAACATGTCACCCTCACGGCCAACGCAATCCTGCCATTGATGCTTCCATTGTCGGACAGTCCTGTCCACACCGAAAACCTGCAGCATCTAGCTCCTCATATTCTCCCACCTCACCTTCCTCACATGTACCGCATAGCCCTGCAGGATCCGACCCCCACTTTCGATCATCAATGGCAGGTAGTGATTCACTAGCCAGAAGAAGCCCCCCAATGCCCCCTCCGACATCCTGCCCTCCCTACCCACACCCATCTCCCAGCACACACCTAAACCCACTCCTAAAAAATTAAAACCCCAATATATACCCCAACAACGATTAATAATTTAAATTACCCCTTGGACAAACACCCGACAAAAAATAGTACTAGACACAAAAAACAAGTAAGGACAACTACACAAAACTTCACAGGGACACTAGGGACAGTTCACAGGACACAACCAAACTCTCAAAACCAAATTCAGCAGCACACAACACCAAAAACATCCAACACTCTCCACAATCACAAGAAGGGTGCTCAAAAGTGAAAGTGAAAGTGCACAGTACTCCTCCAGATAACAGGATTAGGGGTGGGCGGAAATTGCGTAGTCGCGCTACACAAAGTTCCGCGAAACGGTAAAAAATCTCCGCGAGCACGCAAAAGTTCCACGAACACGCGGAATTGCTTGTTCCGCCAGTTCGCGATGCTTTTTTCCTGTTCGCGAACACTGTTTGCGTGCTCGGGGAGAAATATCTCGCAAACACGCATTTTGAAAGCGCGAACAAGCAAAAAATTCCGCGAAGCCGCGGATCGCAGAATTTTTGGCAATTCCGCTTTCTCCGCGGAACGCAAAATTACCCAAATTCCGCAAATTCCGTGAGCGGAACGGAATTTACCGCCCAGGCCTAAACAGGATGCATGCTGACATCACTTTCTGTGTGTTTGCGGCCCGTTTTTTGACTTTGCGATCATTTTCTGAACGCAAAATGGCTTTTGTGGTAATATTTCGTGTTTTCACATGTATTTAGCTATATTTTCCTATTGCGGTTATGAAAAAATTATTGCGTTAGCGTTAATGCAGCAAAAGTCTGGACGCTAACTGCAAGTTTTACCTCAGATGGACTGTATTTGCTGTAATTTCATCTCTGAGCCCAAAACACACCCTGAAATTCATCTCTGACCCCAAAACATACCCTACATTTCATCTTTGACCCCAAAACACACGCTAAATTTCATCTCTGAACCCAAAACACACCCTGAAATTCATCTCTGACCCCAAAACACATACCCACCCACAAACATACAATTCAAGATTAATAACTGCACATTGTTAAACTTTCACTTGTCAGATGTATGTACTCATGCAGAGTATGAACATGCACACAAGGTTTTTGTGTTGTGATGTTTTATTGCAAGAACGATGCTTATGTGCATTTTGCACAGTCTAAACAAAGAAAGGGTTGTCATATTTTTACATCGTCATGTGAAAAAATTGTGGATAATTCTGTCCCTTCATGCTATTCCTGCAGCCATAGCTGGGGTGTGTGCAGCATCAGCCTCTTCTTCTTCATCATCCTCAGAATTGTCTGGTTCATCTGGAACTTCAATCCATGGTGCATTGGTGTGGACCCATTTGTTGTGCAGCACACAACATGCCGCAATGATCTTGCAGACTATTTCAGGGCTGTACAGCAGTCTGCCGCCTGAGATGTCGAGGCACCTGAACCGTGACTTGAGTACACCAAATGTTCTCCTCCACAATGGACCTGGTGCGTCCAAGTGCAGCATTGTAATGTCTCTGTGCCTGGGTGTTTGTGGCTCTGAGGGGTGTCATCAGCCATGGAGATAGTGCATATCCTTGATCACCTGTAACATGAAATGGAGAGATGTGTCCATTAGTATTTGTGCATGCTGTGTTTGCAGAGTTTCTATTTTTGTGTGTGTGATTTGTGTTACTTATGTAATTTAGCTTTACCCTGTGTAGCTTCAGACAATTGTCCAGCATCAATGCCAATTACATTGCCTCCCAGCTGCTCGTCCATCCCCCCACCCTATGTTATGGCGGCGGCTGCACATTAGCACCGCTGGTGCAACAAAGGAACACAAAATGCAAGCAGAAAACTGACGCTACCGCGGCATTAACTCCTTGTACATATGCCCCTCAGTGTCTAGCTGAGCTGCGTCTTCCTAGGCATAGGAAAAGTCTTACACCCTTATTTTTAGTTCAAAGTCTACCAGACAGTACATCTGTCTGGTTGCAAAGACATATTGAGGACATGCTGAAAGCTTCCCTAGGAATGCATTCCACCCACCCATTCCATCCACTGGTTTGGTGTTTTTTTAACTCTCATTTGCTAGCTTACTATTTGCTGGCTTTATTTGTTTTAGGCTGTCCAGTATGTTTTTCCCCACCCATGGAGCATAGCCTGTTTACCACCTCTCTAACTGGCACCTTGCATTCTTCCAAGAGTGCTCACTTTCTGGGAACTCTTTTTTTCTGTTTCGTGAGGCACTCCATGAGAGTACATGTGTTTTCAGTTATCTCCTGTATGCTAGTTCACAGTAGTAAAGTGCTGCATTTCTTTGAAAAGGTTGCCTGCCTCTTATTCTTCTGCTTGACTGATTCTACTTATATCTACCAGTACATCCATCTGCCTGTAAGGAAAAATTTTCTGTCTATAAGCTTGTTTATTTTGGTCAGGGCTCTTTACTAATAGCATAACTTAAACAATCCTCTTCCTCAATTTCACCCCGTACCAAAGGCACTGGAAGTAGGGAAGTGGGGGTTGCTTAAGCACCCCCAAATAACCATGCTGGAGTTCAGATGGTGAATGAGCAATAAACAGGCCTTTACATTTTGTTTTTATCTCGCAACATTTGCTGTGAAAAGACACAGGTCAATTGTTAGGCTCTGTCTTCCACAGAGCTTGGTGTTTACTTTTCTTTATCTGACTGCAAAGTGAGATGATTTATGTGCCAATCTTGCTGGGTAATAAGGATGTGAAAAAAAAGGCTTTAGAATGTTATTTTTTTTCTAGCACAGAACAACATTAAAATGTCTGTTAATGAACTGTACAAATATTTCAGAATATACCAGAAATAGAAAAGCACAAATGAAGCTCATTTTTCGTAACTCTGAAGTGTGATGGAAACAAACATTTTAATTCGATCAAAACTAATCAGTACACTAGGTGATGCAGATTAGTGCATTATCATTTGTGCGCAGTACAGTTTTATCAGTACAACCGTATGTCTGCAAGTGTAATGATCATTTAAACCTAAAATGTGTTGTCTGTAATGACAGTGCGCTACCACACCATGCATACTACACTCTATGCCACTCTACTCTGCTCTCCTCTACTCTCCTCTACTCTACACCACTGTACACCACTCCACTCTACGAAATTCAACACCACTTCACTCTATGCCACTCCATTTTACGCCACTTTACTCCACTCCATGTCACTCCATGCCGCTCCACTCCTGTTACAAAGATGACTGGAACGAAGGTAAGTCAAGATAAGAATTTATTACAGTCTCCACTCTACCACCAATTAAGCAGCTCAGGGTTCTCTCCTCTCTCCTCAGTCAGGCTGCCAACCTCAACATTCTAAGGCAGCCTCTAGACCAACAGAAGGGTAGTACCAACTGGGAAATGAAGGGGGGGGGAAATAGGAATGGGCGAGGGGAAAAGGATTCTCTCAAGAAATATAATAGATATACAAGGAGTAAACATGAAAGAACAAAATATAAGGGAATATAACACATCTTCCACCCAAACAGCATTTATGATGGGACAAAACTAAGGTTGTTCCATTACAAAATCCTTATGTCATTTAGGGGGAGTTACAAGTCTTTTGATTGTGTCTCTTCGGTGGGCTGAGGAATCATTTGGGTCACATGTAGTAGAGGTGCTACCAGAAGGCATGTCCTCCGGATTCTGGCTCCTCGCTAGTCTGTCCATGCTCCAATTCTGACCATTCTCGAGGACCACCGTATTGTGTTTGATTTTAATGATCCTCTTAGGATCATACAATTTAGATTCATTTTCCCCGACACGTGTGGGTCTTTTTATGGATACCCAGTCTCCTATGGCCCACTTCTGGAATTTGGCCCCATGCTTGTAATCATAGTAAGTTTTGTACTTGGCCAGATGGCAGGCAATCATGGATTCATGTTCCACCTCTTCTCCCCCACCAATCCAGTTGGGGAAGAATTTGGTTTTCCTCTTTTGAGTGACGAGAACGGGGAGATGCCAGTGACATGGTTGGGAGTAGTGTGATACGCCCAGAGCATATCTTGAAGGGCCCGTTCCACAGGTAAGTGGTTGATGCAAGCTAGTTGTATGTTCTCGTTTATCATTCTATTTACTCTTTCGACCAAACCGTTGGCCCGAGGACAGTACAAAGCAGTTTTTTAGTGAGTAATGGCTAATCTGGTTAAGAAGGTGGTCATTGCTGAAGAAGTGAATTGTACTCCATTGTCAGTGACAAGGGTGGAGGGTATGCCTTCTGAGGCAAACGTGTCCCGTAGAAAATCAATGAGAGTTTCTGAAGTGATTTGGTTCACCATCTTGATGACCACCCAGTGGGAGTGATAGTCAGTTAGTACAAAGGCAAATTTTTTATGACACCCCTTCTATTGATTGGGCCAATGATATCAAGAGCTAGTTTCTCCCATGGTTTGTCAGAGATGGAAACCGGGGATAATGAAGCCTTTTGGGTATGTTTGGTTTTGTCACTATTGGCACACACACTGCAGTTCTTCACTTTAGCTTCAACCAAGGAATCCATACTAGGAACCAATAATACTCCCTTAGCCTGGACTTTGTTAAACTTCTCCCTAAGTGTCCTTGGTGTACGAGATCTATTATTTTGTCTCTCAACCCTTCAGGAGGTATAATCTTGCTGTTCCTCCATATGCGGTCATTGTGTAAGCTGATTTCATGCCGGACTTCCCAAAATTTGCTTACTTCATGACTGACTTCATTGCGTGTTTCAGGACAACCTTGCAAAGTGTAAGTTTTGAGTTGAGTAAGGATGGCATCTTGCCTTAAGCTTTCGGTCCATTCAGTTTGGATTATTGTCGAAGAGTGAATTTCCAAGATGGGGTATTCAGGGGTTTCGAAATGCTCCTCCATGTCTAAAGGTGCTCTGGAAAGGAAGTCTGCAGCAGAATTGAGGTCACCTGCGACAAACTCAAGTTTGAAGCAAAAACTTTCCAAGCCCAACACCCATCTGGCCACCCTAGGCGTGCTATTAGAAGCACCCTTGGGATTAAACACAAAAATGAGAGGTTTGTGGTCAGTGCGCATAAGTAGAACTTGAAATGTTTGATAGCCCAGAAACAAGCCAGTGCTTCTTTCCCCACTACCAAGTAATTTAATTCTGAATTGCTGAGGGTGCGAGAGGCAATCTTGGAAGCATAACGTTTTGGGAATCCCTTCTAAGACATGCTGCATAATCTTTTGAAATACTGCAGCTGCTGAAGCTAACCCAAAAGGCATCCTAAGAAACATGAATGACCCCAGGGGTGTAGTAAAGGCAGGTAATTCCCTGGAGTCCGGGTGTAATTCTACCTGATGAGATGCCATTGAAAGGTCTAGGACGTTGAAGCATGTTGCTTCCCCATGGTACTCAGGACTTCGTGAATGCGGGGCAAAGGGTGTCTTTCAATAATGATATTGTCCTTTAGGTCCCTGAGATCAATACATAACCTAAGGTCATCCCCATGGGCCTTCTTAGCGATTACAACTGGGGCATCCCAATTCGTGCAATCAATAGGTTGGATAATGCCAAGGGTTTGTAAACCTGGTTAAGTCATGCTTGAGGGGTTCCCACATGAGGTGTGGTATGGGCCTGGTTTTATGTACCACTGGTCTGGATGCTAATCCATTGTGTTTTGCATTCGTGGGTCGGATCCCATCCTCGTCGCAAGTGTTACAAAGAGGTAAGTCAAGATAAGAATTTATTACGGTCTCCACTCTACCACCAATTAAGCAGCTCAGGGTTACAGAGCACAGCGTTATCTCCCCTCTCCTTAGTCAGGCTGCCAACCTCAATATTCTAAGGCAGCCTCTAGACCAACAGAAGGGTAGTAACAACTGGGAAATGAAGGAGGGGGGAAAATAGGAATGGGCGAGGGGTAAAGGATTCTCTCAAGAAATATAACAGATATACAAGGAGTAAACATGAAAGAACAAAATATAAGGGAATATAACAACTCCACTCTTCGACACTCCACACTACAACATTTCACTCTATGACACTCAACTCTACGCAGCTCAATTTTATATTGCTCCACTCTATACCATGCCACTCCACTCTATGCCACTCTACTCCACACTACTCCACCATACACCACTTCACTCCATGACTCTTTACTCTACTCCACTCTCTACCACTCCATGACACTCCACCCTATGAAACCCTACTCTACTCTACACCAATCCACGCTATGCCACTCCACTCTGCCACACTCTACTCCACTCTATGCCACTCCACTCTATGATATCTACTCCACTCTATGCCACTCTACGCTACTCCACTCTACAGCACTCTATGACCATTTGCTCTACAACACTCTGCGCCACTCCATGCTAAGCCACTCCACTCTACGGCACTCTACTCTGCTCTATTCTACTCTGCTCTATGCCACTCCACTCTATGCCACTCCACTCTAGGCCACTCCACTCTAAAACACTCCACTCTATGATCTCTACTACATTCTATGCCACTCCACTCTATGCCACTTTACGCTACTCCACTAAACAGCACTCTATACCACTCTGCTTCTATAACACTCTACTCTACTCCACTCCACTCTGTGCCACTTCACTCTACTCCACTCTATGCCACTCCACTCTACGCCACGTGATGCCACTCTACTCCACTCTATGCCACTCTACTCTACTCTACTCTGCTCCACTCTATGCCACTCCATTCCACAACACTTCATTCCACTTTACTCCACTCTACTTACCTTCATGAAACTCTACTCCTCTCCACAACACTCTACGACACTCTACTCAACTCTATGACACTACATGATACTCCAGACTAATTTAGTTCACTCTGCACCACTCCACTCTATGACACTCTACTCCACTTTATGTCAATCCCCTCTGCAACACTCCAGTCTACAACACTCTACTCCGCTTTACATTACTCCACTCTACACCCTTCCATGCCACTTTACTCTACCCTGCACCACTCCACTCCATTCCACACCACTTTACTCCACTCTACGCCACGCTATGACATTCTACTGTACTCTACTGCTCTACGCTGCTCACTCTAAGCCACTTTACACCACTCTATTCCATTTCATTTGACACCACTCCACTTTATGCCACACCAGTCTATGACCCTCCACTTTACTCCACTCTACTCCACTCTACTTTGATACTCTAGGACACTCCACTCTAAGCCCCTCAACTCTACTCTCTGCCACTCCACTCTACAACACTCTACTTCATTCCAGTCTGTGACACTCTACTACACTCTACACCACATTACTATATTCCACTCCACTCTACGCCACTCCTCTCTACAACACTCTGCTCTGACTTTCTACTCTACAACACTCTACTCCACTCCACTCCACTCTATGATAGTCCACCCCGCTCCACTCTATGCCACTTTACTCCACTCCATGCCATTCCTTTCAATGCCACTCCACTCTACAACATTCTACTCCACTTCACGTCACACTACTCCACTCTACACCACTTCACTCTATGCCACTTTACCCCACTCTACACCACTCTAGTCCACTCTGCCCACTGTACAACACTTCACTCAATGTCAATCTACTCCACTCTTTGCCACTCCACTCTACGGCACTCTACTGCCCTCTACGCCACTCCACTCTATGAAACTTTACTCCACTCTACGGTACTCCACTCTTTGACATTCAATTCCACTCCACTCCATGCCCCTCTCCTCTACACCACTAACATTTAGCCATGATGAATAGCAGCCAAGCTGGTGTTCAACATGGCTAAAATAGGGAAACATACATTACAACGCAGGCATTACAATGCAATGCCTTTACAACGCAGAAAATACAACGCAAGTTCCATTACAATGCATGCTACTACAACACATGCCATTACAACGCTGACCAGCACCTTCCCTGAGGTAAGCACCTGGCGGTGTTATAATAGTAAATTATGTTGCAATGGTGCATGCGTTGTAATGGCTTGCGTTGTAATAGCATGCGTTGTAATGTAGTTTGTGTTGTAAAAACCGCATTGTAAAAGAATGTGTTGTGATAGTTTGCGTTGTAGCATCATACATCCCTAAAATACACTTGCAAACCCAATAGCTCAAGCCTATTGGCTTTGCAATGCTTGTTAAATGGTACTATTAGTTAGCCCATGTGCAGTTGAACAACTCCTCTATCATTGATAAGGCTTACACATGCAGAATATGTATGCATTTATACTTACAATATCCCAGGGATGGAAGCCTACAGGAATTTATTCACGTCCCTACTTAATCCAGATTTTTATATACTGCTTGCATGGAAGAAAGTCATCGCATTGAAAGGAAGCTGTGTCATCCTGCCCCTATTTTAATTTTTCTGGCCTACCTCACTTTTTCCACTACAGACTCAACAATTGACGAGTCCAGTGGAGGTGCTGAATGTTTTTAATATTCAACATATTCACCAGTAGAGCACAAGGTTCTGTTGACCAAAGAAGCCAGTGTTCCTGAACATCCTTTGAGGATGGCTCAATTCTCCTCACACTCACTTAAGGTGTGTTACGATTGATTTGGGATCAAAGGTACCACCTTCTTTGCTGTAACCTTGGAGATAAGAGCGCATTTATTTAAGGTTTTTTTATATAGCACCAGTGCACCAAACTGTAATACAGCGCTTTACGCAAAACAGCTTATACTCTAGCCATCATATCTATGTAGAAATTACATCAACATAGGAGAAAAGAAACTTGGACATGGTCAAGGGAGGATCAACAATACAATGCAGCATAGGGGGTGTAGGTAGGGGATATTGAGAAGAAAAAGAAGAAGCACATTCATTAAAAACCTATGGGCACGTCTTTGTATATGAGAACAAAAGAGACTAGTAACTGAGTGATGTACAGCACGTGAAAACACTTGAAAACCACCCAAGAATTTGCATTGGGGCACAAGTTGCCAAGGAAGGTCTTGAAAAGGCAAGTCTTTAGACATTTCTGGTATAAAAACAAAGGGTTGCATCTAATCTTAGAAGTGGAGGAAAAGAGTTATAGGTGGCAGTAGCAGAACCAGAAAAAGATTGCTTTAGAGTTCAAGGGGTATGACATTTTGGGGTTTTGCAGAAGAAGCAAATTCTTGCTCCTGGAAAGTCTTGAACCACCAGATATAAATATTTAGTAGACTGGCAAGATAGCTCGGTCTGCAAGTGTTGAGGCCTCTGTGTGTGAACAGCAGATTTTAAACTTTATCTGAGCTTCTAAGGCTAATCAGTGCACAGAGGTTTGATAGGACAAGACTGATCAGAGATCAGGTGCTGCGTCGCTTTTCACAAGAACCACTGTAATAGTGAATGGTTGTGAGTAAAGTAAAGGAGGAAAAATACCACAATGGTAATAGGATTCAAAAGTGCTCCCAGAGGGTTTTATACCTATGAGAAAGGATGAGACTCCGAGACACAATTTTCCGTCCTCTCCTTTGAAGGCTGTTGCACTCCAGAAATCTCTTTCTGCTTTTTCATCCTGCATCTGAATTTGACTTCTCATTTACGTGATTTGCATTGTGGCTGGACCCAGTGATCCCAGAGCCACTTAGACCCCTTCCCACTGGATGCCTTGATGTCTTTGAGTCTTCAAGCCAGGGCAAACAATTGAATATTGGCACAACTTTTATCCAAATTCACTTTGAATCTCTCTTTCAAAGCACAACTTTCCTCTGCTTGTTCCTCAGGTTGACCTTCACTTTGAGCCAGCCACACCTCGATCACATGTTGGCATGATAAACTGTCTCATTGCTCAACCATTTGGAACTGCTTTCAACTTATAATTCTTCAAAGTCAGAAGCTACACTCCTCCATCAACCCTAACCCAAAATCCAGGTTGGCAACAGTCTTGGGTCTCTTACCCTCTCTGATAGATTATTTTTTCCTATTATTTGTATGGTGTTTTTCCCTGACATATTTTGGACTCTCTCCATTATTTTCAATACATTGTACATTTCTCTTTTTACTTAAATTTGTAGTGGAGGTTTAAGTTTGATATGTTTTTACTGTACCCCTTTTTGGCAGTGCTGCTCTAATGAGGGACTGCCTTGCTCTGCAAGCCTTCATACCAAACCTGAACTAAGGTACTCTGACTGAAATTTGTCAAAACTTGCATATTAGTCTGTTAGGCAGTGTAGGAACTCAGGGCCTTATTTAGAGTTTGGAAAACAGGATACTCCCTCAAAATGTGGCAGAGATCATTTTTGGAGGTGATCTAGGCTAATATAAACTTGTAATATGGCGGATGGGGCAACTGCAATGTTCGTGAGTGAGTATCCAGTCCACGAAGCTCTAAATAGGGGCCTCGGTCACTACTCTCATCAAAACAGTCACCTCTTTTTCTCGTAGTGGCCAGACTGGTTTTCTATAGCAATGATGAGATGAAGTGGTGCACCTTGAGACCTTTTACACAGAATCTGTGAATTGTCTGAAATTTGAATCTTTGACCTTGTTCTGTCATTAGTGTTGATGATTTAAGCAACAACCTGAAAATACATCTCTTCAGGCAACTCTTCATCACAGTTAGTAGCCATTTGAATGCCGGCCAGCCTCTGAAGAGTTCGTACTTCCAACCTTTACAAACCCATGCCCTCTATACTTGTAGATTTGCTATTCCTCTTGCTGCTCTGGCCTCTCTTTAGTCAAGCCTCAACATAGCACTATTTTCCTCTCCACAGTAAACCATCACACATTCTCCCCCTTCCCTCTAAAAGTAGGAAGAGCAGACAGAACACATTTGTTGCCTGAAAAGAATATTGCAAAATGTAAAAATGGGAAAAGAGAACATTGCTGTATGGTAGACCTGTTTTGGGAGAGATGGAAAAAAGACCTCCTGCTACAATAAGGCAAATGGTTGTATTTTTTTAAAGGTAACAAGAAAAGGGGGAGTGTTTTGGAAAATGAGGGTTGGTTTTTCTCCTACTGAGAAAGCAAAGTAGAGAGGATGGAGGGTTAAGAAATAAGAACAAAGGGAGTATCGAGGAGATATCCTCTTGCTGAGTAAAACATTGCAACATTAAGGAGAGACAAAATAAGGGCAAGATAAGGTAATTGTAAGAATGATACAGTGCTGTGGAAGTTGGGTTATTACTGTGATGAGGAATCTGGGTCATACTCCATTACGGTGACAGCAAGTGATTGCGGTGCTAGATCCATGGAGCCACGAAGGGAGAAAACACCCGCCGACGAGCCCATGTAGCAATTATATCCATTGATGAGTATCACGTATATTAGTTCCTCTGAGAGGTATCCAGCAGGGTTTGGTGTTGAGCTCTAAGACAGTCACGAGGTCAGCTTTCTTCAGTCTTTCCACTCAGTTGGTATTGTGGGTTAAACATGGAGAGAAAAAAGAGTAGAGAAATGCAAGCATGGGGAGAAGTAGGTCTAGAAGACCGTCTTCCTAATTTCTAGAACTGCACAGAAGTGTAAAGAGCATCATGATGCAAATATACAGAAATTTGTTGATGACACTGTTGGCAAGGCTCTAGAGATTGTGCCAAAAACGAGAAAAAAGGATAAACATCACCATCACTGCAGAAATAAAATACATAAGGAGAGAAGAGATGGAGCAAATTTATATTAATCTTAATGGACATTTGGGGTTTCCTCCAGTAGAGAAATTAGAGGATGAATTCTCATCATTATTTCCACATAATGAAAAGGCTTCAGGACCAGCTTTTCCTTTGTATGAAAAAACATATTCCCTTATAATGAGGGAGTGGAAGGATTTGGATAATATTTCAATCTCCAGGTTTATGCAGAACATGTACCTGATGAAGATGCTGATGCAGTTCTACCTTCTGCCCTAAAGGTGGATGCTATGCTGCCTAGGTTAGCAGGGAAGACATCTCTTAGTCTAATGGGCTGTGCTCACTCTGAAGCTGTGGATAAAAAGACAAACACATCATTAAAATAAGATCTATGCAGTTATAAATATACCTTTAAGAGCAAGGATTTATGGTGTATACAATGCTTGGCCTTTTGTTAAGGACTTTGATGACTAGGTTGAAGCTATGCAAGGAGGAGAGGACTGTTCAGAAACCTTCAAGACTTCGCAGAGATCTGGGAAGACAATGTTACGGTTTCTTGGGTACTGAATATTGCTTGACACAGATACTCTATTTATTTCTCATTAAAACTGCCAGTACAGATGTTTAACCCTAAACCTGTACCAAGGAACAAGGGAAAGGTAAAGGTACTGATGGAATGAATAAAAGAACTATTAAAGAAAATCTATTGTCTTCTTTTCCTGGTAGAAAAAAATGTCTGGAGGATTTTGATGAGTCTTAGACTTGAACAGGGTAAACAGCTGTGTTGCAACAATCTACTTCAAGGTGAACTGTCTACAGAAGACAATGTCTTTGATACACACTGAAGAGTTCTTCATGAAGCTGGATCTGCAGGATGCTTATCTGCACATCCCTATGTGCAAGGAAGACCAACGGTCTCTTTGTTTTGCTCTACAGGGGCGTTATAGCCAGTTTTGTGTTCTACCTTTTGGTCTGAAGTTTGCTCCAAGAGTGTTCATGAAGGTGCTGGCACCTCTTGTGCATTACTCTATAACCAGGGGATTGCACTGCATCCATATCTAGATGACTGAATGATTCATTCATCATCGAAAACTCAAACAGTAATTCATCTTCAGACAGTAATATAGTTGCTTCAAAAACTTGGGTTCCTGATAAGCTGGAATACGCCAAGTCTAACTACAGTTCACTATATAGTATTTACTGGAACAAGGTTATGAACATTCATGGATGTTGTGGTACTTCCAAAAGCCTGGATAGGGAAGATATAGAAGCAAGAGGCATGTGTTATCTCTCATGAATTAAAAAAGTGTCAAAGACCAGGGCATGACTTCAAGATCCAGGGAAAATAAGAGCAACTGTTTGTATTGTCACATGGGCAAGATTTCACTTTGGAATCATTGTTTGTCACCACGTAAATATCCTGAATCCAGCTTCTATGGAATTGGAGCTTCTGCTGCAGATGACTTCAAGAGTCAGGGAAGAACTTCAGTGGCGGTTGGATGTGGCAAAGGTGGAAGCAAAAATTTCTCTCTATCCCCCACTGCCAAAAATTATATCAACAGACACCAGTGGTTATGGATATGGAGCTACAGTGGATTCCCTGGAGATTCAGGGCAAGTGGGCTCTAAGGGACCAGATTAATTTTTCAAACTGGAAAAAGTTGGAAACAGTCAGGCAAGCTCTGCTGAGGTTTACATCACAAGTTCAGAGAGCCTCAATGACATCAGGGAAGACACTTTAAAGACCAGATCGCACATAAACAAGCAGTGGGCACTCACTCCAAGAACCTGGCATTAAAAGCAGAATTCATTTTTCATTAGGCAGAGCAGAATTGTCTATCCCTTTATGCAATCTACATCTGAGGGTAGACAATGTGATAACAGACAAGCTAAGCAGAGTTGTTGCTGCTTCTCAGAATTATAACCTGAGTCCCATTATTTTCAAGGAGAATTGCAAGAGGTTGGGTTGATCTAGGGTAGATCTCTTTGCATATAGGAAGAACACTCTATACCTGAAAGTTGTTTCCAGAACAAGGGAAGGGGGAGTCTGAACAAGAGATGCTTTATCTTGTCAATGGCTTAAGGGTCTCCTATATATATTTTTGCCCTTTACTTTGATTTTGAGAGCATTGATAATGATCAAAGAAGAGAAAGTATGAGTGATAATGGTTATACCCTTTTATCCCTGCTCATTCTCATTTCCTCTTCTGTGTCTGATCAAGAGGGGTCAACAATGGGTTCCACCTTTCTTCCTTCTGCTCTTTTATTCCCTTATCTAAGCCAGAGTATTCTGAGTTGGCTGCAGTTGATGGGTTGGAAACTGAGGGCCTGATGTACGACCCTTTCATTTAGCGCCTCGCAATTTGCGACACATTGCGAGTCGCAAATTGCGAGGCAGTAAATGAAATGTACAACAGTGTGTTTACAGTGTTTTGCGATTCTCAATGGGGTCGCAAATTCCGAGGCTCATTAATATTAATGAGCCTCTCGCAATTTGCGAGCCCATTGTGAATGCCAGCCCTCCCAGGGATGGTGACCTGCTGGGCTCAGCAGACCACCATGTCTGGGACTGCTTTTTAATAAAGCAGCTTTTTTTTTAAATGCAGCCCATTTTCCTTAAAGGAAAACGGGACGCATTTGAAAAAAACAAACAAATGAAACGTTTTTGTTTCATTTTTTAAGGGCAGGCAGTGGTCCCTGGGACCACTGCCTGCCCTTAAAAAATTATTTCACATGCATTTGCAAAGGGGAAGGGGGTCACCTGGGGACCCCTTCCCATTTGCAAATGCATTACCACCTACTTGAAGTAGGTGGTAATTGCGAGTGTTTTGCGACCGCAATTGCGGTTGCAAAACATTAGTACATTGTTTTGAGACTCGCTATTTGGAAGGGAACGCCCCTTCCAAATAGCGAGTCACAAAACCTATTTAGCGAGTCGCAAAAAAATTGCCACTCGCTAAATAGGCTATGTACATGGCCCAATATGTTTTTGCATGCGCAAACGGGTTCGCAAACCCGTTTGCGCATGCAAAACGGGTCGTACATCTGGCCCTGAGAGTTTAGAGCTTGAGAGGAAAGTTCTGTGTAGAAGCATAGCAGTTTTAGTCTAAGCTTCTAGAGACCCTGTACTCTTCCTTCCTATTCCCATCACTTGGCATTTTTTCAGAGGAAGTGCGTCTCTACAGATTTGGATCCAGTGTCTTGCGAAGAAGTTAATGTATCAAAATGGCCGCCGCTACTCCTGCAAAGCAGCACTAAAGCCTACAACTGGACGTGGAGTGCCTGCCTCCTTCCCTAAAGACTTTGGTCCATGGTAGCTTCAAGACCAGAAGCCACCGAATGCTGAGCAGGCCTCAACTGGAGACCAGGGACAAAAGAGATGGATGAGGGACAGCACACCACAGAGCAGGGGGAGACTCATGTGGTAGGTGCGTCGCATGCAGCCATATGCAGAATTCTCACTGCAATTAAGGAATTTCCCCCATTCAGACAGAGGTAGGGAAATACGGCTCTCACTGAGTCGTGCTCCAAAGGACCCAAGGCTTCTCCCAAGAGAAGGAATTGAGCTGGACTGCATTTTAAGCTTCATTCGAGGCCTTGAACGTGTGGGGAGTTGTGAGAGGTCACCCCCCACTGTGACAGCGCAGGGCCTCAATTTGCCCCATCTCTCTGAAGATGGAGAGCCCACCACAATAACTTCGGGGCTCTGAAGCAATCATCGTGCGATCCATTAACATTGCGCCACCACTCTCCTCCAAGTGCTACACAAGGTCTTCTGTGGCACAAATCATGGTGGTCAACTGGACAAAAGCATTCCGATCCATCTTCATTAGGGAACTGCTCCAGAAGTCAGATTTCTCACAGTCACAAGGAGGGGGCTTTGACATCCAAGACAAATGAGGGTCCAGACCCCCAAGTACCTGCTACGAAAGAGGATATTCAAACATTACTGATGTAATTCCACCAGGATATCATATCTCTCCGCCAAGACTTCAATAGAGCCTGGTCTGACCTCGATCACTCCCTGAGCCAAACAGAATCATGACTAGATCATGTAGAGACCACTGTGGTGGAACACGCCCAAGAGAATAACGATCACTCATTCCACTTGAAGGCGTTGGAACGTCACCAAACTTTATTATAATACGAGCTCAACGATCTAAAGAATTGATTCTGAAGCAACAATATTCAGATTTGAGGTATTGCACCAACGATAACCACAGTTGACCTGGAAACCCACACTCAAGCCTTATTCTCACACATACTCCAACCTCTAGATGACACATCTATTCTCTTGTATCACACTCACAGGGTTTACTCAGCTTACCAGCAACAACAAATCCTCCCCCTGATGTACTAACTTGAGTTCATCAAGTTATTGTTTACATGTGGAAAAAAACCTCTTGTGTGGCCCGCAAGCAAGAACCTATAACATCCTGAGATTATACAATCCCACTATTCCAGGACGTCACAGTCTAAATGCTGGTGAAAGGAAAGGATCTTCTTGAAATCACCCGACATCGTCAAAATGAAAAGATCCACTATTGCTAAACATTGACCACTCCTCCAATGGCTTAAACTCAAAGAGGTCGATATTGCACTACTGCAAGAAACCCACCTACTGAAAGCGGACACTAAGTGACTTCGATTTTACTGGTACCTTCACAATCCCATGCATCATACATGCGCAAAACTAGAGGGGTGGCTATTCTCATATGCAGGAATCTGACCTTCCATATCAAAGATATTATAAAAACAGGGCAGGCCACCAGGTGGGCATCTGAGGCAAATTGGGCTTGACCCTGCTGACCATAATCTCCCTCTTCGGTCCCAATGAGGACAAAAAGAGATTCTACTCTGCTCTCCTTCCTAGACTCTCTCACTTTGCCACTGGCGATATTATAAAGGGAGGTGTCTATAATACCTTATTAAACTCATCGACAGAACAGTCCCACCCTAGACACGGTGAAGCATGACTGCCACCCTCACTAACCCATGAGATTGCAGACCTAAATTTGGTAGACATATGGTGCTACCACCACCCCCAGTGACGAAACTACACGTTTCATTCCAATGAACATAGGACCTACTCCCACTTGACTATTTCCTAACATCCAGGAGCATGCTACCCAGGCTAGTAGACTCAAAATTTGGCATCAGATCACTGTCAGACCATGGCCCTATCTGGCTTATCGTGAGCCCCCTTACACCGCATAAACGTTTCACATGGCCTTGGATAATAAATGATATGGCCCTGAGAGATCCAACCCTTAGTGACTGTATTAATGAAACCATCTAGTTTGAAGTTCAGTGAACGTCATTGGGTACGCGGCGTTTTCCAATTGATGAAGAAAGAACACACCCTTTTTGCACCAGGAGTCGAAATAGAGGGTTTTACCATTGTAAAGAATTTTATTATTGAGCCATAGCGATTCCATGTTGGATCCCGTAATGCTGACTTCCATGGTCCTATCTATTTTCAAGAGAGCTATTTTAGTGTTCTTAAAAATGGGCCTAGAATGGGTGGTTAGAAGACGATTGGCTGTAAGAATCGAAAGGTGGTTTATATTGTTGAGAAGAGCCAATTCTACTTCCAGCCACACAGGTGTGTAATCGCCAGGAGGGGAAACCCAAAGAGAGCCTTGTTTTGCCAAAAAGGCATACTGGTATAGTCGAAAATCTGCAAGGTTTACGCCCCCGACGTTTTGTCAAGCCTCAGTTTTTTAATGCTAATTCTAGCTTTTTTCCCACGCCAGAGAAAGGATGTTAAAAGAGTATCTAATTTGTGATGAAAGGAGTCAGTCAATATAAGTGGAAGCATACTTATGAGATAATTGACTAGAGGGGTGACCATCATCTTCACGGTCTCGATTCTCCCCCACCACGTAATACATTTTGGGACCAGGCTTCCAAAAGTTTCTTAATTTTTTCTAAAAGCACTTTCTCATTTTGGTGCAAGGTATCCATAATGTTATTGCCAAACACAATCCCCAAATATTTGATGTAACCAGATTGCCATGCTAAACCAGAATCCCCTAACACATCGCTAACACAAAACACGTTTAATGGTTTAACTTCAGATTTGTCTCTGTTAAGCTTATACCCCGAATGGATAGAGTATAATGCTATAGTGTCCATCAGGGCTGTGATTGAGGAGTCTGGGTGTTCTGTAACTATCAAAATGCCATCCGCGTATGCGGCCAATTTAACTCGGACGCCATTGATATCGACTCCTATAATATCTGTATTGAGCTTAATTGCCTGAATAAGAGGTTCCAATGCCAAGAGGAAAAGGGATGGAGATAAGGGGCATCCCTGTCTGGTACCCTGGTAAAGAGGGAAGGCCTCGGAAAGTGAGCCATTTACAGCTATGCGGGCAGTCGGCTTTAAGTAAAGAGACATAACCATCTTGATAAAATCATTGCCCAAATTAAAGAAATGTAAGCAGCGGTCCAAGAACGCCCAGGAAACTCTATCAAAGGCCTTCTCGGCGTCTAGTGTGATGGCAACAGAGGGTTCGTTTTTAGTTGCAGCATTTTCTAATACATGGCATAATAAACGTGTGTTGTCGTTAGATAAATGATTTCGAAGGAACCCTACCTGAGAGTTGCTTATCAATTTATGAAGGACCGAATTAAGCCTGACCGCAAGAATTTTGGCATATATTTTGCAGTCCACGTTGATGAGCGAAATAGGTCTATAGTTTTTCGGGTATATAGGATCTTTCCCTTCCTTTGGGATACAACAATATTAGCTTCCGACATAGAGTCGGGCGTGTGCCCTTCAGTGGCAATATGGTTAAAGACCTGTTTCATAGTAGGACTTAGTTGAACTAGGAAAGATTTATAAAAGGATGCAGTGAAACCATCAGGCCCAGGAGCCTTATTCTCCTAGGCCATCAAACCATCAAACATTATTGTTCAGAAAATGGTAATGGTGAAGTTGATCCCTCTACCCTTTGGGACACGGCCAACGCAGTGTTCAGGGGTAAACTCATTTCCCATACATGATCTCTTAGCCAAACAAAAAAGAGCAGACCTACAACTACAGCTCTCCCAAGTCAAGACACAACACAAGCAAGGGGATCCACTACAACCATTAGGGATTTATGCAGATGCAGATTCGGAATGGAAATAGAACAATTAAAATGAAAGATGCAGCAAAAACATTACTTTACATTAACCAAACTTATTGCAAAAGAGGTGATAAGGCAGATAGGCTTTTAGCCTACAAGCTCCAACAGACTTCAGCACAGAACCATATAAAGGGAATCAAAGACGATTAAGGCCATACGGTCACCAAAATGCTGGAGATTCTCTTCCAACTATATTTCTCAACTTTGTTCTGCTGCCAGGAACTCAACGAGACAACACAGGACAAATACCTTAGACATTTTACTCCTCTGACTTAGTAACATGCGCCTCTTAGAAGAAGACATTGCTATCAAAGAGGTGCAAAAGGCAATTAAACAATTGCATACCAGAAAGTCCCCAGGCTTGTATGGCTTCACAGCCTCCTTCTGTAAGGTATATTCCTCCCTACTCATCTTACCCCTTACTAAGGTATTCAACTACTTCTTGAATTCAGGGACAGTTACAGACACCATGATAGGCTCCCATCTCACACTCCTCCTTAAACCTGAAAAAAAACCTGGTACTTTCCACATCATACCAGCCAATCACCCTCCTTAACTGTCATGTGAAAATATTTATATCCATACTGGTCCACAGACTCCAACCCATTTGGTCCCACCTCATTTCTATCCAACAGTCGGGCTTTATTTAAAACTGACAAACTAATGATGATTCTTGAATAGCATTGATCCTAATGGATGTAGCCAGGAGATCAAACAAGCTGGCTGCTCTTCTATCACTTGATGCAGAGAAGGCCTTCAACAGGGTGGATTGACCATACTTATTAAAACTACTCAGCAAAAACCATCTTGGCCCCAAAATGAAAACATTAATTCAAGCAAACTGCCAAAAACTGTCAAGCCAAATTAAGATCAATGGGATTATTCACCAGAAATTCCCCTATGAAGGGGAACAAGACAGGGGTGCCCCTCTCCCCTCTAATGTTTGCCCTATTGATGGAACCCCCAGTGACCAATATTCAATGAAATTCCAACATCACGAAATGAGGGTGGGAAACAGGTAAAATAAACTTATCCTATTTCCAGATATATATCCTTTGTTTCATGACTGAGCCAGAGCAAATGATTTCTGTGCCCCAGGTAGAACTAGATAGCTTTGCAATGGTATCTGGCTTTAAGATCAACTACTAAAAATCGCAAGGCACAGGTGTGGTGGATCCGCATGGCCAGAAGCTAGTGCCACTACAGCAGGTCAGCTTTTCACAGACTAGTGACAGCCATTAGATACCTAGGGGTCAACCTGCTGGCACACACATGGGCATGGTACAATAGCAATATCCTTCCACTAATCAAAACACTATTTAAATATCTATACTGATGGGGCAAACTTGAAATTTCTTGGATGGGCAGGCTGAACAGTTTGAAAATGAATTTCATGCCTGCTTACTTTACACAATAAAGACAGTTCCTCTCACGATATCCAGAGCAACACTGTCACTAATCTGACAAGAAATGCTTGACATTGTGTGGCAGGTCAAATCCACAACAGTCGCATGGTCAACTCTCTCCTGTCCTTCAGGTAAGGGCCTAGGCTTCCCCAGTGTCGCCACTTTTACCTGGTGGCTTTGATATGCCCAGCCGTGGACTGGAGCCATAACCCAGATGATAAACTTTGGATATAGGTCAAGGAGACATTGTCAGCCATCCCACTCAAGGGTTTACTATGGCTGCCACAGAGGACTCGATTGGAGTCCAACACCCTTCTTCCTACAATGAGCAGACCTACTTGTTAGGCTTCACATCCTTGGCGTGGTTCCCCTGACGTTTTGCCTCTACCTCCTGTATTTTTTATGGTATGCTGGATTTCGTTTTTGCTGGCATAGATGCTTTGGGAACTTTGCCACTGCCCATCAGTGTCAAAGTGCAAGTGCATCCGGTATAAAGTGTTATTGTGATTGGTTATCCATAATTGGCATATTTGATTTACTAGGTAAGTCCCTAGTGCAGTGCACTGTGTGTGCCCAGGGCCTGTAAATCAAATACTACTAGTGGGCCTGCAGCACTGATTGTGCCACCCACACAAGTAGCCCTGTAAATCTGTCTCAGACTTGCCACTGCAGTGTCTGCACACACAGTTTTAAACTGCCATGTCAACCTGGCAAGTGCACCCACTTGCCAGGCCCCAACTTTCCCTTTTCGTACATGTAAGTCACCCCTCAGCTAGGCCCAAGGCGCCCCCATGGGCAGGGTGCAGTGCATGTAAAAGGTAGGACATGTGCTGGAGTGTTTTACATGTCCTGATAGTGAAATACTGCCAATTTAGTTTTCACTTTTGAAAGGCTGTCTGTCTAATAGGCTAACATGGGAGTTGCTTTGTAACATCTTACAAGTATAACTTTCCATTAGGACCGGATAGAGAAATAGAGTTTAGGCTCTGTGAACTCATAATTTATTAACACGTCTTTTTAGGAAGATAGTTTTTAAATTGTGCGTATGGAAATGCCACTTTTAGAAAGTAAAAGACACACAGATGATGGACAGAATGCAGAGCAAATCAAACATTCACCCCCAGTTTTAGAAAGTAGGCATTTTCTTGTTTAACCACTCTGTGTGCCTCTGCTGTTTGTGTATTGACTGTCTGGTTTTGGAGTGACAGGAGCTGGGGATGTGCATTCACTGTAGACAGCCACAAGGGGGGGTGGGGTTGAGGTGTGTCCTGTCTTTCTTGGGTGACTCATACCTGTGCTGAATAGACCTTTGCTGCATTTAGAGTGGCGGGAGGAGTTTCACTTGCACCTGAATAGGCAGTGTCTTCTCTGCACAATGCTGTCTCCAACTCCTGGAGTGATGCTGCACCAGAGAGGACAGAACTGGTGGTTTGGACTTGGCTCAGAGACCCTTGCCACAAAGAGAACAAAGAGAAAATGGGGTATAACTATTGGACCTTAAACCCCAGAGAATAAGATCACTTCTGGACTCAAGAGGAACCTCTGTCAAGGAGAAGAGCTGGAGAGCTGTAAGGAGGAGTACTGCCCCTTTGCTGTGTTGCTTTGCTGGGTTGGCATGCAGTTGCTGCTTCTGCCAAGGAGAGGACAAAGACTGGAACTTTTCTGTGAATCTGCTTAAAGAAGACTCTCCAAGGGCCTATGGGCCTATATGTGCTAGCCTCCTGTTCTGAAGTCTCAGGGCCACAAAGACTTCACCTGCAACCCACTGACCAGCACCTGGACTCCTCTTTGGACTCCTGCATTCAAAAGGGCACCAATCCAGTTCCTGGGCCCTAAGAATTGCGTGGTTGGTGATGCAAATCAAGAAAAACAACTCTGACGCCATCAGTGACGCCACCAGTGATGCCGCGACCTGCACCGAGGCCTTGGGCACCGCTCGTGAAGTGCACGACGCACCGCCTTGCCTGCACCGCAGCTCCGACGCCCTCCGATGCCTGCCGATGCCTGCAGTTATCAGCCTTTCCGATGTCAGCGCTCGCACTGACGCCATCACCGCCAGCGCCTGCATCCCATTATCGCAGAGACAATAACCGACGAGGGTGACCTCACAAACTCTTCGACTTTGCATCGCCTCACTGGATATGATGCCTCACCGCCTCCGAACCGGCCTCAACCTCAACCTCAGCACTGACACTTCACCTCCATGATGCCCTGCATCGTCCATAGACTTTGTTTTTCAAGGTACTGTTTTTGGGGGTTAGTGTGACTCCGAGCCCGATGCCGCGCACCTCTCGGTCAGTGCCGTACTTTGGATTTATTCCTGTCACTACGTCGTGATAGCCCCAGTAGCTATTTCGGTTCTACAAGTTCTATTTTTGAAATACCTGTTCTAAAGTCATAATTTGATACATGCAGGTTGGATTTTTGTCATTTTGGTCTTGTTTGGTTTAAGTAAAGATACTTCTTTTTCTAAACTGGTGTGGTGAGCATTTGTGGTGTTTTCACTGTGTTGCTGTGAGTTTGGGTACAAATACATTACACATTGCCTTTGGGATAAACCTGTCTGCTCATGCCAAGCTACCAAGGGGGTGAGCAGGGGTTATCTAAAGTGTGTAACTCCCTTACCCTGACTAAAAGCAAGGGTCCCTACTTAGACAAATGTGCATACCTTTGCCAAATAGAGACCCCTATTTCTAACACTACTCAACTACTGTTAATTAGTACTCCACAGACAAGCATTTCCTCTCTAACCTTTCCCTCTGACTCCACTGGTAAACAATATAATCTTTCCCTGACATGATGGACTAGGGGTTCCGCTCCTAGAACCATGGAGATCCCCACTGCCTAAAGGACTTTTTCAATGATGGCGACCTTCGAACTAGAGAGGTCTCGCACCTGGCTGGAGGAGATTCCTATAGGATTTTACAGGCTGTACACTGGTTTTGTGTGAGAAAAATCTGTGACAAAACCTGCAGGTAAGGAACACACTTAGTGCCTAATTACGAGACTGGCAGTCCGAGGACCGCCAGACCCATGGGGGTGCGTGGTGGTGTTCCAGGCACCGGCGCTCCGATTGCCCTATTACAACTAGGGTGGTCGGACTGCTGCTGCAGCTGCCAGGCAACCGCCGTTGCCTGGTTGTGGCGTGGCAGTCTTTAGGCAGCAATATGCTTGGCCAGACTGCAGCGGTCTGGCCAAGCATATTACAAGTTTCCTCTCCGCCACTGTTTTCATGGCGGTTCCTCCTCCATGAAAACTGTGGTGGAGAGGAAACAAAGGGGGCCCTACAGGGCCCCCTGTTGCCTCAGGCCCAGGGGTGCATGCAGGGGGCCACACAATGTGCTCCCCTTTGTGCTTGCACCCCAGTTCCTGCACGGCATGGACTTTACAGTCCATGCTGTTCAGGAACCTTTTTTTGGTGTTCCCATTGCGGTGCCCATTTTCAGAGGCACCGCCGTGGGACCACCAAAAAAAGCCCCCAAGACACGAGAAACACTCGTAATCTGGCTGGCAGCCCAACCACCGCTTTGGCAGTGCAGGATCGCACAGTCACACTCGTAATCAGGCCCTTAGAATCCCTTTTCAGTAACAATATTAAGCGAAGAGGTATCACCTGGCTTTATCACTACATCCCAGAACATTGTCCCCATAAGAAAGAAGCCTATATCTCCAACTGGGAGAGAGACTTGCAGACTAAAATCTCAGAGGACTCTTGGAAAGCTACCTGGAAGAGGGCTGTGGAGTCCTCAATATGCATACACCACAGGGAGAACACATACAAATTATGGACACAATGGTAACCTATCCCCACACGATTGCATAAGATATTTGGCAGCCCTGATGCATGTTGAAAAGGATGTGGTGAACGCTGAAATCTCTTACACACATGATGATCATATCCCCATATCTAAGCCTACTGGCATGACATCCTGGTGCATATCCTGGCTGTAACAAACATTCCCCCTTCACTGTGAGCCTCTTAATACAACAAGGAAAGCCTGGAGACCAGGGACTCTACCTCAGGACCACTGCAATGGGAAAACTAATCTCCCATTTATTATTGCCTGCTCGCCTAAGCATAGTCCAGATGTGGAAACTACTGAACGCTCCTACGCTCAATATGTGGAGGGGAAAAGTGTGGCACATATATGCCACTGTGAAACTGTCAGCAATGATCCACAACTGCATACACAAATTTGAAAAGACATGGCGCCCGTTTGCAATCCACATGAAAAGAGAACGAAGGGTAGGAGGCATCCCTATGATAATGTTTAAGATTCTGTTTAGTTCTGGCATCTGCGCCATCCCACTCTGAAGATGACAGCCAGGGTGATGCCAGCAATTGAGGAACATTAACTATGATATTATCTGCCTGTCTATTGAGATTGAGCTCTGTGACCCTACATTAATGTAAAGTGTAATTTGGGCAAGTCCAATTTTATTATTTTTAGGTCTCGCCTAGCGTTGCAGTGCGCATGCGCTGCTCGCTCTGCGAGGCATATTGTAGTAGGGTATGTTTGAGAAGTGGAGTGGAAGCCCCGCCCATCTTTTTCATTGGCTGGAGTCATCGTCCATGGTAAACGCTGGCTTCCGATTGAAAATGAGGCTTCTTAGTCCCTCCTTGTTACCGCCCTGTCTCCTTTTGGGACCGCCCATCAGGACTGGATCGTTTACTTGCGGCGTAACACGGTCTCCTTTAATTAGTGGATAAGCACTTTTTTGTTATTCGCCTAATGGCTGTTTAACATTGCGGCAGCTTCAGCACTAATAATGGCTGCCATGCTATTGTTTTGTAACTTGCGATCGAGTTTATTGCTCAGTGTTTTCCCCACGTTTTCCTATTATTTTGTTGCTGTTGCTCCTTCTTGTTTTGTCTTGTAAGAAGCCTGGAGACTTAGTTGAATGTACCTTTCGACTCGAGGCTAGAAACCAGCTGATTGGATTGAGTTTGACCAGTACATTGATGAGGAAGTTTGTTGAGAGTAGTATAATTCATTTGTAGGTTCTTCAGGGAGGGAAACCCAGCACAGGAGCAGGGGGGAGTGGGGTGCCGATGGAGGGACAGTGCTACTGTGTCGAGCACGCGACAGGGGTGGGAGCTAAATCTGCCCCCCGATCAGTTGGTGCCGTAGACTGTCAGATCTTCCTCTCACAATCTACTGATGTGCCCAAAATTGCCTTGCATTGATTATAACTGTGTGTCCCGTTCGAATTTGCACCCCTATGTTCTCGTAGAGATTGTGCATATACGCTTCTTCCGTTATCCAACAACCTTCATTGGGGTCGTAGATGACTAGGAATAAACGAACAGTTGCAGTTGTGCATTTCTGCTGCAGCGTTGCACCCATTTGTTCCCCCTGCATAGGATGATTCTTGTGTATTTATACCCAGCCCGCCACTGTCTACCAATTGCTTACCCGTGCGTGTTTTGCATCAGAATGTTTGCTTTGGGGGCCGTAGTTAAAGTACGCAACGTTCATCTCTATACCTACCCCTTATTGAAATCGGCGTGTTCGTATGCCTCCACCCCTTTCTATGCTGCATTCTGTAAAGAATCCTACACAATTCTCCGTAAATGGCATTTGCTTTTATCGGTGCCTGTATCTTGAAGTGTTGTGTATTCAGTTACGGATTACGCTGCATTTTGTCTTCGGAGTGATTATTGTGTATTGTGTCCACGACCCACACCTTCCTGAGTTTGTGAAACCAGTTAAATGTAATGTGTGCGAGAAGGGGTGTCCTTATCCTGCATTGTGAAAGTGTTTGCAATGTGCAGTTGTCACATTAGAGGTTGTTGTGCTTTACCACCGCCGCTCCGCCCCGCCCTCTCTTTGCGAGGATTCACCCAGGATGGCATATGCCTTAAATACAGTTCAGAATCACTTATTTGTTTTATTAGTGGAGCTGCCCTTATCGATCGCCGAGCCCTTCCCGTGAGTGCACCCCTGTTTACCTTTATTAGCGAGTGTGGTATATTTTAAGTCCCAACCCACGCCTCTGCTTTAAACATTCATAAATCTTTTTGTGGAGGGGAAATTCATTTGCACCGGGTCTGCCACGGTTTTGCCCTGTACAAAAAAATACGTTGTGTATGTGAGAGCCATATCTTGCCATCCATCCCAATGCTTGGTCAGTTTTGCATGTTTACTTCAATTATCTGTAAAATTATCCAAGGGGATCAACGTTGCTTGAGCTTAATTATTGTCCTGTTCATACATACAATGATCCAAATTAGTGTTAGCTCCGTTCCGGATTTTTTATGTTGCGTGCATCAACAACGTGTCTCAGGCATCTACTTAAAAAAAATCTCAGTAGCATATTGGGTGAGGTAGGCAATTACTAAGGTTGCTTCCGAGGCCCCGTCCTGTTCCTGACATTGTTTTTTTATTAAGTATTTGTATACTGCTTTCCTATGTTTTGTATTTTGTATTTTGTATTTGTATACTGCTTTCCTACACATTGTGAGGCCCAAGCATTTTCTGAGTGGTTTAGGAAGGTAGCTATGCAGCTTGTATCATCTACAGGTGTCTCCAACGAGTGCCTCCTGAGCTGCTAGTAGCTCTCTATCTCCCTGTGAGTAGCTCTCCTGTGTGCAGCCCAGCCTACTAATATTACAGCTTTTGCTTGGTTGAATTATATGTATACCAACATTTAAAAGCCCATATTTAAGAAGGAAATGTGTGAATTTTCAGAACTCTAAAGCTGATGTTTGGAGAAAAATGGTTGCATTTTCAAAATGCATTTAAAGCTAATATTTCAGTTGGAGATACTTATTACTCACTTTATTATCTTGCTGCCAGTTGGGTTACAGCTGTGGCTGTTGCGGAGTAGCGTGCTACTCGCCAAAACAAAAGCGCTTCAGCACCCCATCAGGGGTAACAAGCGCTATATAAATGTAAACCTTTTTCCTCTTCTATCCCTCCGCTATCCTTCTCAATCTAAATAACTTATTAATATCCACCACTCAAATTACTTTCATATTTCACTATACTAATTCACCACAAATCGTTATGGTTTCCGGAGTAGCGTGCTACTCGCCAAGAAAGTGCTTCAACACCCCATTAGGGGTAACAAGCACTATATAAATGCTAACCTTTTTTCCCTCTTCTATCCTTCTCAATCCAAATAACTTATTAATATCCACCACTCAAATTACTTTCATATTTCACTATACTAATTCACCACTAATCCTTTATGGGTTCCGGAGTAGCGTGCTACTCGCCGAAAAAGCGCTTCGATGCCTCGTCAGGGGTAGTAAGAGCTATATAAATGCAATTACAATACAATACAATACAATAATATAAGCATTGTCAGTGTTTCTGTTTGTCTTAGATAGCAACTACGAATGTGCACGTATTCTAGGCAGCCAACTTGGAATGAGTTTTAATATTACAAATGCATTAAAAGATGGTTGTTGCAGATGGTCCAAGGAAGGACAAATACAAGTAGAGGGAGGAACATCATTTAATTAGGCGCAGGAAAGTGAGATAGGCAATAAAGCCATCCAATAATGAGCGTGGGGTTAAATCAAAACCCACTCTAGGTATATGTAATGTATTGTAAACAATGGGTCTTGCCAACAGACAGAGAGCTGTCTGCAGCTGAAACCTAAAAAAAGGTCAGTGTCTTAATCTTACACCTATGTGTGCCACGGCATGATACATTAAAATGGAATAATTATTTTTTGTGCTAGCAGAAAATCTGAACTTCTTGGAAAATCCTGGCCCAGGCCCCACTCTTGTAATGCTTAGGACATGTGGCCTAATTTATATGTTGGCAGAAAGGGAAACTCTGTCACAATGGCAACAGAGAACCCTAACCGCCAACATACAGGTCCGCCCTCCTGATTTAAATGCAGGCAGACCTTTGGTGTAATGACAGCAGAGACTGCTCTTCTCCGCCAAGGTTACATCCCTCCAATGACCCGATGGAGTAAGGGCCTTAGGAGGATGACCTGTATATCTGCCCACCCAAATTAGGTGGGTGAATATACAGGTATGTTTTCACAGCTCGTCACTGCCAGGAAATCCCTAGCAGCAAGTGGCAGTGAAACCTGCAAACTGTCCCCTCAATCAATCAATCAATCAATCAGGCATTTGTTAAGCGCGACTACTCACCCATAAGGGTCTCAGGGTGCTGGGGGTGGAGGGGTGCAGGTTCCAGTCCATCAAGGAGGGGGTCCGTCGAAGAGCCAGGTTTTGAGGTTTCTTGCGAAGATGGGAAGCGATGTTGTCTGCCTGAGGTGGAGCGGAAGGGCGTTCCAGGCTTGGCCGCGAGGAAGGAGAAGGAGCGGCCTCCCAATCTGGTTCTTCTGGTGTGAGGGACCACGGCGTAGGAGAGCTGGGCTGATCGTAGGGTCCTTTGGGGTGCGTGGAATTTGAGTCGGCTGTTCAGGTATGCTGGTCCGGTGTCGTGGAGGGCCTTGTGTGCGTGGGTGAGCATCTTGAAGGTGACTCTTGCCTCGATGGGGAGCCAGTGGAGTGTGCGCAGGTGCTGGGAGATGTGGCAGTGTCTTGGCAGGTTGAGGACCAGTCTTGTGGCGGCGTTCTGGATGTTCTGTAGCTTGCGTGTGAGGTTTTTGTTTATTCCGGCATAGAGTGCGTTGCCGTAGTCGAGTCTGCTGGTGACCAGGGCGTGAGTGACGGTCTTTCTGTGTTCGAGGGGGATCCATTTGAAGGTCTTACGTAGGAGGCGGAGGGTGTGGAAGCAGGAGGACGAGACGGAGTTGATCTGGCGGTCCATCTTGAGCTCGGAGTCCAGGATGATTCCCAGGTTGCGTGCGTGGTCCGTGGGGGTGGGCGGGTTTCCGAGGGCTGGGGGCCACCAGGTGTCGTTCCAGGTGTCGGGGTTTGGGCCCATGATGAGTACTTCCGTCTTGTTGGTGTTTAGTTGTAGGCAGCTGTTTTTCATCCATTTGGCGACGGCTTCCATGCCTTCTCGAAAGTTGTGTCTGGCGGTGTTGGGTTCGTTGGATAGGGAGAGGATGAGTTGGGTGTCGTCTGCGTATGACACAATATTGAGTCCGTAGGTTCTGACGATGGGGGCGAGCGGAGCCATGTAGACGTTGAAGAGCATAGGGCTGAGGGAGGACCCCTGAGGGACTCCGCAGGTGGTTGGTGTGGGGTCTGAGAGGAAAGGGGGGAGTCTGACCCGCTGCGTTCTGCCGGAGAGGAAGGAGCGGATCCAGTCGAGGGCCTTGTCCTGGATCCCTGCGTCCTGGAGTCTGCGTATTAGGGTGCGGTGGGAGACTGTGTCAAATGCCGCTGAGAGGTTGAGGATGATGAGGGCTACTGTTTCTCCTTTGTCCAGTAGGGTGCGGATGTCGTCTGTTGTGGCGAGGAGGGCGGTTTCCGTGCTGTGGTTTTTTCTGAAGCTGGATTGGGAGGAGTCGAGGATGTTGTGCTCTTCGATGAATGTGGCGAGTTGGCTGTTGATGGCCTTCTCGATGACTTTCGCAGGGAACGGGAGCAGGGAGATGGGCCTGTAGTTTTTGAGGTTGGTGGGGTCCGCCGAGGGTTTCTTCAGGAGGGGGTTGACCTCAGCCTGTTTCCAGTCGTCGGGGAACGAGGCGGTCGCCAGGGAGCGGTTGATGGTGTGGCGGAGCATGGGTGCGATGGCGTCGGCAGCTCTGTTGAAGATGTGGTGGGGGCAGGGGTCCGTGGGGGCCCCGGAGTGGATTGACTTCATCGTCTTCAGTGTGTCTTCGGTGGTGAGGGCTGTCCAGTTGTCAATCGCTGGCTTCAGGGTGTCGGCGGTGGTTGGTGGGGGTTCTGTGTGTTGGTTGTCTTCGTCGAAGTTGTTATAGATGCTCTTGATTTTGTGGTGAAAGAAGGTGCTGAGTTTGTTGCAGAGGTCTTGTGAGGGAGGGATGTCAGTCGACTCGCTGGTGGGTTGGGCGAACTGCTTGATGATGAGGGGAAACTCCCAGAAGAAGGGAGGAAATTAAAAAAAAATGGAACTTCACCATACGGCTCCGTCATGTTTGATGGAGGCGCACGGCAATGTTATAATACATTGGCAGGAAACACCTTGACTGTGGTTCCTGTCAATGCTTGAAATGTGCACCGACTCGACAGACATTTCAAAATTTGGTCGTCGAGACCTATGCCACAAAATGGAGTAATTTACTCCTTCGCCCTGGTGGTGAACGGCCCAACCGCTAACTTTTAAATCGCCCCATAGTTTACAAATAATAGCACTAAACCATCAGTAAAAAAATAAAAGACAATCTAGATGAAGAATATAAAGTTTTGACATCCATAACATCAGCAACGAAAAATGTCTGCATGCATCACATACTCATTTCAGAAATGAGCGCAATGCAGTTTACATGTATCATATTTGTTTTTAATATATACATCACAAGACTCCATTCTTTGTAAATTGGTAGAGGGATGTATGACACTGCAAGACAAAACAATGAAAAAAATAGGCAAGGCCTTTTTTAGGTCAAGCCTGGGCAGCGCATGCGCTGTTCTGCGAGCCATGCTGTATTGGAGTATGTACTTGAAGCCCCGCCCACTCTCTGCCCATATTTTTCATTGGCTTGTGTCATTGGCCTTGGTAAATGCAGACCTCAGATTAGTGAATAGGCTTGTTAGTCCCTCCTTAGTACCGCCTGGTCTGATTTTGGAACCTCCCATGGCGACACCCCCTGTTACGTGTGTTGTTGCTCGGTAGGCTTTAATTACGGCCTTCAAGCACTCTTTTGTTAAATGCTTTTCACCTGCCTGCTTTTGCAGGCAGGACACACTCTCGTGTCAGGCTTTATTTCTTTTTTTCATAGCACGGCACGCCACAGTGGCCGCCGTGCCTTTTGTATATTTACCGTGCGGGCATGTTTTTTCTATTTCTTAACTTCTGTTTGTAAAAGCGCCACATGCCGAGTCCATGGAAAGAGACACAGCTGTCATTAAAGTGAAAGCGCGGCATGGGACGCTTTTGCAAACAACCATTTGCAATGCAATAGGTCTCCCATTTTCCAGAGTTTAGTAATTATGAGACCTATTGCATTGCAAATGCTTGTGTTGACACTAACATCTGCGTCTGCGTGACGTCCATGTCATACGTTGCCAATTATAGGGTTTTCTCACTCTTTTTTGTTTAAAAGATGGGCCTGGTTGGCTGCTGAGTGGGATTGAGGACCCAGCAGATATGGCGCCTATATCGGTGAAATGGGGCAGCAGCACCTTGTTTTCAGGGCTTGCTGGAGGCTGTGTTCTATGCTGCTGAGTCCGGGGTATGCTGTGTGTGAGCCGACAGCTGCTGCCCTCCATCACTAGGTCCCTCCACGGGTTCTGCAAGCCTGCGTCTTTCTTTCCCGGGTGAGTGTGCTTCTTGGCCAGGTTCTGGAGCTGTTAGCACTCGCGGGCCTTCAGCCGCGCTTCTTTTGTTTTGATGCCAGCTGACGGTTGCTGTGCTGGTTTCACTCTGCAGAGCCGTGACTCAGCGCTTCTTCCTGGTCCACAGCAACTTTTTGCGGCTTCGGACAATGGTCATTTGTGTACCAGCTCCCCCTCACTAGCCACTGTTCACCCACTCTGGAGAAGCTCCGCCTCCTACCCTGTGTCCTGCACATGGTACCCCGTTCTTCCCAGGCCCCATTTAAAAATTTTCTCTGAGAAGTTTATATATTTTTTGTATTGTCTATGTTGTGACAAGTCCTTTTCTGCTTCATAAAACTATGTCCAAACCAACTTGCCTTCCCAGACCCATATACCGCATTGCTAGAGAATGACAATTTGTACTCCGAGACCACATACTCCTTTGGATACATCCTCATCCAAAACTGAAGATAGGGTATGCTCCAGTCCCGCACTTTAAAAACACTGCTTTCTGGCTCGGAAGCGATGGCAGGCAGTCTAGGCTATTTTAACCTTTCGTTAACTACCAGCAGAACAGACTTGCGCCTCTCCATTATTAGGCCTAACAGCAAAGCTATAACCTGCCATGTGACAGTCTTCTGTCATCCTTCCAAAGTCTTGTGCTGGGGCCCCACAATCACTAGCCTCATTCACACGTTATGAGAAAGTGAGTGAATGCAGCCAAACGACTAGAAAGGCACTGCTTTTATTTTGTTCAACAATACACAAAGGTATACTTATTTACACCTAATTCCATTTGTCCTCTCATCTCATTCGATCTATTTCCACTTTCGTAGAGTCCCATTCTGCTACCCCGGGCACACATCCTAAACAAGCATTTGCAATGCAATAGGTCTCGCATTTACACGAGTTTGAGCTACTGGCATTGTAAATGACAATGCATTTTATTTATGTGTTGGTTTTTAAAACATAAATAAAAGGCATTGTCATTTAAAATGCCAATAGCTTAAACTCTCGCAAATGCGAGACCTATTGCATTGCCAATGCTTGTTTATGTAAGCTACTGTACACAGCAAGATATTTTGTCCCCAACACGTGTATTTTCCCTATGTGTTAACCTAAAAAATAAAGTTGTTAAAAAAGAATATTGCGTCTGCCTACAGAAAGAAGAATTTGTGTTTTTCTGGGGAAGTTCAATGGGGAATCCACCAGAGCGATGATCTGAGCTGTTTAGGGTAGCCACTTGGGCTGTTCCTTCAACTTTTGTGACACACAATCGAATTGAGTGTGATAAGGGTTATGGTGATTTTGGTTCAAGAATGCAGTGTAACAGTTTCTGCTTCCCTTAAAGCTCTTTTTCTTTAGCATTACACATTCACTGTTTTGCATGGGAGATTACCTCATATTGCCTTGTTTGGGTGTTCCTCATATAGGCAATGACTGAAACGACTCTGTGGGCATATTCTCAAGGACCCATCACCTAGTTAGTGGCACTTTATCGCAGCCAAAGTGGCGATAAATTTAACGCACCATTCACAAGCTGGTGTTAACAGCCCATAACACCAGTTTACCCGAGATAGCAGCCGCAAAAAACATCGCCACAGATGACCCCCGCAACTATCGCTAATGAGATGCAGAGTAGGCGTACCCGTGCAAAAATCCACGAAAACACCACTCCGCAACATTCTCAATGACCAGCCAGATCGGCGAAAAGACCACGAAACATGCGATAATGCGCGTTAGCAGCAGGAAATTAACACCTGCTATGACCTGGGGTAAAGTCGGACGGCAGCCTGCACCACAAAAGGGAGCCCAGCCCACAGCCACACCTGAAGAACAACAGATGCCATGGAGCCACTCACCATGCACCCCGGAGCCCAGAGAGGGCAATAACACCCACTGCCACCACCCCCCCACCCTCCCGGACACCCACCGCCCCCCCCCCAGACCAACACTGAGGCAGCGCAGAAAAAGACAGCGACCCTCCAAAAATGCACCAACCCCACAGACCCAACACCAGAGAATGTCATCACCCACTATATGCCCAAAGGGACAACCCTCCTCCGCATCCTGACCACCATAGCCCAAAGGCTGACGGTACCAACACAGCGGACAACCAACATCCCACTGCAGACAAAGCTGCTGGCCGTGCTGCACGTGTTGGCCTCTGGTACCCTCCAACCAACCTCCGCCTGAGACCGAGGAGTCACACAGCCTGGCCAATCCAAGTCCCCCACAACGGTCATGGATGACACCATCAGCTTGGTACCCCACTATCCATACCTCACACACACTGTGCAGGAACAGCCGGAGACCAAGCAAGGCGTGTTCGCCACAGCTGGCTTTCCGCACGTGTCAGGGGGCAATTGACTGCACACATGTCCTACTAGTGGCCCCTGGCGACACTGCACACAATAAGCGCAACAGAAAGTGCATGTATCCCACCAATGTGCAGGCAATTGTGGACCACCGTGGAATCTCCGCCAACGACTTCGCCAACCACCCAGGCAGTGGGCATGATACCTGCACCTCCCGACAGTCCAACATCAACCTGCACCACCAGGATGGCACCCACGGAAATGCACTGCTCGTTGGCCAATACCAAATGCACACACCACACACCTCAACTCCACAATCATGCAACACACAACACAGGAAATGCACACGTCACAAGCTCACATACAACATGCACACCCACCAGACACGACAGCACAACTCACTGTGGGAACCTGGGCCAGCCATGTACATGAGCCATCAATGGCATGGCACCTCGGACACACATTAGCAGAATGTCGGAAGAGGTGGGGACCAGGCATGTGCAAAGGAGGCAAGGGACCGATGAATGAGAATGTACACAATGCCAAGTGGGGCGCGGATGTGCTGGCCAGACTGCAGTATGCAGACCACACACATATCCATATCGACACACACCGCTGGTGTTTGGAGTGTAGTGGACAGTGGACGAAACCATGTCACCCCAGCCAGTGGGGAAGTCACGGAAATGTAGCTTGTGACGTCCCCCCCGTAAGCGTGAGCGGAGTGGGCTGGCCCGGCGTACGCCAGGCCAGCGTAGGGGTGTGAATAAAAGGCACGTAACCATGGGCGTGGTCCTCTTCTGGAATGCCCAACGTCTCTGCCATGGTGGCGCCCCTCACCCCGCCATGAGGCCGACGCCGTGAGCGGGGTTGCAAGCGATCCTGTGCGCCTGCTGCACCCCGGGATGCTGGTCACCGAATCAGTCCTGCCCGCCCCTGCGCACCCAGGCCACAATGCCCACCTTCCGACACCGGCGTGTGTCGATGAGGGCCCACCATGTGCCGGTGCAATCTCCAAGCCTGAGGCCTGCGGCCTTGGCAGCCTCCTCAGACCATCACGGCCTCCGCAACACAGGCCCGCAGTATTCCTTTCACGTTGACGTACTCCACCGGGCCGCACAGCGGACAAGTAGGTCACACATTTGGAACTGAGTCTTGATTACACCATGGCAGAGCACATAAATCATGGCTGAGTATATGTCACTATACACCCTTTGATGTGGTGCCAACAGGTGTTAGTGTTACATCACAGCCGCAAGATTCTGTGGGCCCACGCGGACTACTGCTCTCGGCCTACGCTGCGCTTGAGTAGGTCACAGAATTGGAACTGAACATCGATTATTCAAAGGCAGAGTAGGAATCATTGCACGCAAGGAGAGGCATAAGAGGATGACGCGTTGCATTTGGGAGGAAAAAAGGATCATCATTACGGAGGTGATCGAACACTACCGACAACTGCCCTGATGTCACTAACTCTGTGCATCACGAGCCTACGACATGTGGCTGTGGCCCACTGCTGACCGCTGCCTCCGGCCTACACTGCGGTCCAGTATGTCACAGAGTCTTGAATCGTCAATGCCGGAGTTCATATCAGTGTACCGGCATCATCGCAGACTGCATCCCCTCTCAGCCCCGGTGCCACTAAGTCTGTTCCCCGACATTCATGGACACTCTCTGGTCGTACATTGGTGGCGTTTGAGTCTATGGACTAGGGGTAGTTTTCATCCTCATGCAGCTGATACCGAATTGGTGGTGGCAACGAGGCAGTCGCTTTCCACTCCTCCATTTGCTGCTTCCGGATAGCTTCTGCCCTCTGCATCATGCCCTGGAAGAACACCTTCCACTGTCCCCCGAAACACTCCGCGACATTCACCTTCGACATCGACGAGGACCCGCTCAGTCTGCGTGGCCCTACCTCAGTGGACCGCAAGTCACCGTCCCGTGGCGGTGTGCCTGTGCCTGCCGCTGTGCACCCGGGGCCACTAACTCTGTGCAGCTCAAGTCAGGGACCCTGTCTGAATGAATATTGGATGACCTCAGTGACGTTGGTCTTGGGGTCATCGACGCCATGTGCATGTGGCCCTGCACTGTCCGCTGCCTCCGGCCTCAACTGCGGACCACCTGGGCTCACACATCAAATCGAGTCCTGACCGACCCGGACGTCGCATCACCGCAGGAGGCACACGCCACCATCGCCAGGGCCAACTCCAACCACCATCTGCCAGAGTTGAGACAGTGGTACTGGCAGACTGACAGAGTTGCTCAGACCTGTCGTGGATGCCATCATCTGCCTGATCCCCTGCTCAGCACTCCAGGTGCCACTGACTCAGTGCACCGCAACCAATGGACCGTTACTGATTGAGTTTTGTGATGTGGAGATGTTGCGCAGCAATGTCACCTCAGGCAGTGTGGGAGACCTGGGGCATTGATGAGGAAGTTGATGCAGGTCTAACACACTCCACTGCATCTGCATCAGGAATATCCCGAATGGACACAATCCTAGTTATTTTCATCACATGAGCGCGCACAGCTCTAGTGCCCCAACCTCAGTGCACTGCAACTCATGGACACTTCTGTTTGTATGTTGGGTGACCTCTGTACTTGCTCCGGCTCCCTCCATGTTGCTCAGCAGTTGACTCTGTTATGCAGGTGTTTTCTGTTTCCATTGCACTGGTGTCCACTGTTCAAGTTGTTGCCAGCACCGAGCACTCCGTGCGGGCTGGCTTATGATCACCCCACACACATCCAGCATAGGCGTCACTGTACATGTGGCCCTGCCAATAAAGGGGCCGGGCGCACGTGCCCGTAGCCAGTTCAACATAATATCTGCATGTGTCTCTATGGCAGTGTGGGTCTCCTTTGTGGGGTGTAGGTGGTCCCTGAAGGGTAACTGACACCCACGTATGTGATCTAGTTCGCCTTCCATGGGTTCGGACCACACCCGCACCTGTTCGGCCACCTCCTTTTGGCGTTCTGACACCTGGCATTGGGGTGCCATGTGTGGGTCGGTGAAGTGTTGTGGGCCAGCCGTGCTTGCGTGTGCTTCATGCTGTGTGGTATGTTGCAAGGGCTGGGTTCTCCTCTAAGTAGCTTGTCTGCCCTGGTCCTGGTGGTGGGTTGCGTGGGATGTCCATGGGCTGTTGTAGGGCGTCGGTGTCGAAGGTGTGTTGGTCGTGTCCTGCATCACTGATGAGTTGTCTGGTCTGACCTGCTGGAGGTGTTGTTTGTCCCTCTGCAATGTGAAGGGGAGATGCATGTTGACATTGTGTTGACATTTATGTTGGTGCATTGTTCTTGTAGACATGCAGACTGTGTGACAATGTCCATTGTGACTGTTTGGGCGGTGCTGGCAATTTGAGGGGGGACAGTGGACATTTGGACTACATGACTGTTGTGAGGTTGTACCCGTACATATGCATCTCACAGTTCCCTGCTCTGTCAAATGTGATTGGCCTGTTTCTGCGCATGGACGGACCCAGTTGTGTCCCCTGTTCTGCAGTGTCGGTGTTGCACTTTGTGCCACATTGTCATGGGATGTGCTGTGATTGCCATGTGTGTGTGCTGCAGTGTGCCACGGGGATGGGGGACATGACCCTGGGTTATTGTGGGTGTGCAGTGTGCTACACGTCGTTGTGCATGTGTGCCATTGTGCCCATCTCCCCCCGTCCCCCAGGACCTGTTCGTTACTCACCCTGTTGTTGTTGTGTCAGGTCCTCTCGAGCTGTGTCCGTACTCCCACTTCCTTGCACCGTCTCCACACTGATGACTGGCCTCCCTTTCCTCCAGCTCCTCCTGTGGCGCAGGACTCCCACCTCCTGTCGCCGTAGCTGCCTTCCTGTTGGAAGCGGCTTTGGGCCTGGTTTAGGTTTTCACGTCATGCCAGCGCCTCTTGGCCTCCTCTATTGGCCTCCTCGGCACTCCGGCTGCATTCAAGGTGGTCTGACTGTGGGTCAGTTGCTGGTAGTGTTCTGTCACATCCGTGACGCTGGTCTTGTTTTCCTACGGACTGCACCCCGTCTTCCTCTCCCTCTTCTCCTTGGCCTTCCCCGACCCCGTTGGTCCTTGCTGGTGGTCTGTGGGGCTTGTGGGTTCGCGTTGGCCTCTGCACTGGGTCAGGGTGCATCCATGTTGCTATGCCCTTTGGATTGTTTCTGGTGTGTTGTTTTTGTTGCTTCTATGGTGCATTTTCCCGCCAGACGCGTGGGATTTACAGGCCTGCCGCTGGTTTTCGCTGCTTTTTGTATCGCGATCGGCCTCATCGCAGCTTTTTTGGCGTTCGTGTTTCGCATTTTTGCGGTGTGGCGTCGATTTTAACGCGGTCAGTTGACGCGTTATCTGGAGACTATCGCATGATACCACCGTGTTGTGAATACTTGGTTAACACAGCGTAAATGTCCCGCGATAGACTGCGATGTTGAGGGTTGCGTTCAGTCACTTTTGCGATGGTTATCACACGTTCTTGAGATTATGCCCCTGAGTTGTTTGGCCCGCCTTTCTCATTTTATGAGAGTCGGCGTTTTGATGGACCAAGTGTTTATTATTTTCTGCTTGGTTAAAAACAGGATATAAAGAGTTTTGGTGTTGGAAGGCAGGGCGGCCTAAATTCTTGTGAAATGGAGAATGGACAGCAAGAAATGACTTAAAGAAAGGACTCGGAGTAAGGAGATTACGGGTAACTAACCAAAATATTACACCTTGTGTGAGGGAAAACCAGCCCTTCCTAGTTTTCACTGCACACATTTCACCAAGTGAGTTCTGGCAACATGTTTGCATGGCAAAAAGGCCCCGAATCGAGAGATTACCATGGGACTCAGGTGCTTGAATACCAATTCCCCCTGTTATTCTCAATTCCTCAAGGTAGAGCATGTAATACTATGGTAATTCTGCATCTAAGACTTACCATACCACATGACATTGGTAGTTCTGGGGGCACAATTATTGATGTGAGTTTATACGTGGGTGAGCCACTAAAAGCTCGCTTTGGGCTCAGCTCAAGTTCCTCTTGGACCCTCCTGCCCATAATGAGCCAACCTTAATGTGGTTACTGAGTGCAAAGAATTGAAAAAAAAAAGGTGCTTTAATGTAAAACAGGAGATTGGAAAGATATCCATCTAGCGGCTGAATGGCACAATGTGAAATCTGAAAACAGGATTTTTCCAGGCTTGACCTAATTGTGGAATACTAGGCAAATATTTTATTTCAATCTAGTTCGTTTTCCTTATAGCATTTGATCGCACTATAAAATACCTGAGTTCTGAGGGGTGCTATACGAGCACCTACCTTGTTTCTGATTTATATAGATTGTGATGTTGCTCAATGTAAAAATGTAAGCCACATTCAGGGTGCATATAACAACTAACTTGCCTCTTAATTCACTAATGGCATTGCTGTGTTGTTAGAGGATTAGGGGCAATGTATATTTTTAAGGTCATGTTTAAAAACTGTTAATTTTAATAAATGATCTTCTCAATGTAGTGATATAATCTCTGTTTATGTGCCAAACATTTTCAGGGCTCGGCTTGTGCACGGGCTCTTAGAGCCCAGCCAGACCCTCGGCTGGGCAGTGTCTTGGCTCTCCCTTTTAATTTGTTGGCTCCAGTGCTTAATTTGAGCCGGATGTTTCCCGTGCTCGGCACCGGCACTTAATTGTCAGCGCTGGCGCTTGTGACAGCTGCCACAAGGTGGCGCTGTCTGGTATTTTTATTTGGTATTTATTTATTTAATTGCATAAGTTAATTAAAACCATTGCATTATAATAAAGCATTAAAAAAAGAACATCACAATTCATAGAAATAAAACAGGATCTGAGAAAGTGCAATAATTAAAATGCCAGCGTTTGTTTAAGGGCTTCTTATCATGGTTTCAATTGGGCGTTGCTTTTTGGCTAGACCCATAAGAAAGTGTCACCCTGCTGGCTCCTTCAAATCACCAAGGCTGCTTTAATTTCTTTTCTTTTTGCTGATACTCTTTTTCTTATCAAGTGGTTATACTTGGCGACTGTGTTGGGAAATGGACTTTCGCAGGCCTGTGTTTGAAATAGTCCAGTATCAGCGTTTGAACGGTTCGTGGACTGGGTCGGGGGGCCAAGCCAAGGTACATAGCACCCCTGATAGTTTGAACAAATCTTCCACAGCGAGCCAGGATATAAGGTTAATTTTGTGTAAAGCATAGAGCAGAGGCTCCCTGGCAGGTGGTTACTTTTTCTTTCAAGCAAAGGTCTCTAAGGAGAAGCCTCCTTTCTGTTGCACTGTCTGGCTAATTTAGGGATGACCACAACAACAGCTAATTATTAATGCAATATGCCTTAAAAATGACTATTTCCTTTCACCCAAGCCATTCGTACAGCTTTGGGGGCCTGAAATAGTGCGAATTGCTACACTTGTGTGATGGTTAGTAGTTGTGTTTTTACCATCATTGCAGCATGGCAGGGGCAATGTGTGTGGTGCAAGCTGCAGTGGCCTCCGGGTGAGAGCCCTGGCACTTATTATTTTACAAATTCAGCCCTGGTTGGCTCGCCCATCTCTATGCGCGTTTCTCTAGGCAAGTTATAATAAAAGGGCCTTAGAGGTGACCTTCCCTCCTCGAATTTTAGCTACGGTAGAAGAAAAGGAAGATGGCGTCGAGTTTAGAAGGGTTGAGAGTGCTCTCTTCATACAGTGCTAATAATGCGGACACACGGATCATTTTTCGCCCTTACGAACTTGTGTAGCAATTTACCAGAAACAGAGAAGGAAAACTATCAGCGGCAGCCCTTGAAAGGGAATTCATCTCTGTCTGAGCTGAATGAAAACAGCTTGTAAAGTAACTGGAGAAAGTGTTTACTCAGTGAATTAGTTTGCCTTCCTTTGTGTGACGAGGATTAAGACTTCAGCAGCGGATCAGCTCCATTTCAACTTGGAGTGTCGCGCTACCAGTTACCTCCGGGGCAGGCTAATTATCATAGGACTTAGGCCATGAAAGGGTTTTAAAGTCTCGCTGCTCTCTTCCAGGTCTGGATTAGCTCTGCGCCTGGAGCAAACTGTGCTGGGAAAGGAGAGGAAAAATGCGTCGCTTCTTTCCGAGGGACTGCTTTGATTTTCTCTCCCGCTTCGGCTCTTCTGTTTCTTTGCAGCCGACGCGCGACAGCCGCTTCCCCTCTTGATGTGTCCATGTAAACGTTTGGGGACACGGTGGCTTCAAAAATACCATGCGTCGAGGGAAAGGGCTCCGGCTGTCGGTTTGGCGTGATGAGATTTTCTGAACTTGGGCTTGTTTGAAGTGGCTGAGTGTAGGGTTTGGGCAAAGTTGCAGTAAGCAGAACGTGCCACATTGTACTGTAGCATTTGTATAGCGCTTACTATCGGGTTGTGGGGCGCCAAAGCTCTTATCCAAACTGCGTGGCTGTAAGTGTGTTGTCTTTGCTTTGATCCTAAATGGGTAGGGGCATATTTACGTTCCCTGGCGCATCCCTGCATATCAGCAGGGATGCGCCAGGGAAAATGCGTCACGCAAGTTTACCCTTGCGCCACGTCCGATGCGCCGCATTTACAATGTGGCGCATCGTGGCGCAAGGATAAGCAGATGCGTGACGCATCTGCCGGCGGAAGGTTGGCGCAGTGCTGAAGTTGTGTCGCAAGCGCGACGCAACTCCAGCACTGTTCCAACCTTCCCTATCCCTAACATGGTACGTCAATCCTTAGGCGTAAGGATTTGACGCACCAGCGTCGGAAAAGTGACTGCGTGAAATCTTGTAGATTTCACTACGTCACTTTTCCGAGGCGTTCCTGCGCCGGAACGCCCCCCCCTGCGCCGGTACGCCCACATGAAACCTGACGCAGGTTTCATGTGGCGCAGGGGTTTACTACGTGACGCATCTCCCTAGATGCGTCACGTTGTAAATATAGCGCAACGCGGTGCATGGTTTGCGTGACGCAACGGCGGGGCAAAAGTGGCGCAAGGGGCTTGTAAATATGCCCCGTAGTGTTTCCATGCTGAGCGCGATGATCGCTGTGGTGCGGTTATTGTGTACCTGGATGCAGTGCTCGGCTGAGAGATGAGTAAATGTGAGAACTAGGCGTGCATTTTTATAGTTTGTGGTATGTTGGCAGCTTCGATTGGCTCTGCAGGACCCTTTATTGTGTTGGGTATTTTGTTCTTTTATATTCTCAGTTCGATTTCCTATTCTGTCTCTCAAAGAAATTCTGAGCTCAGGCCAATTGAAATCTTAAAATGTTTATGCAGAAAAGAAACATATATATATATATGAATCACAGAATAGACAGTTAAGGAGCCCCCTACACACAACCTTGCAAATCAACAATTTCGTGCTTCCAGAGCCAAGATGTAAAGCAGACTGCACATCACAGATGGTCATTTGACAATAAACATCTGTTATTCAGCGCCAAGAGGCCCCGTGGCTGGGGTGAACGTGCGCTTTACAAATACACATGTTATGTTATGTTATGTTATTTCGTTTAGGAAGAGTTAGTACGGGTCGGAAACTGTGACTGCAGCAATTATAGTTACACTAAGGCAATGGCTTGCTTTGTCAACTCTTCCCTCTTGTTTTATTTATCAGTAAAACTTAGGACACATCAATACTTATAAAGCGATTCACCTCAACATTCCTTTTTGGTTGAAAACGTTATAAAGAACCATAGTTAGATTTGCCATCAAGTTCATCAATATCATCTGTTACTTTCAAAGGTTAGGATGGGTAGGTATATTGAAGAATAAATGACCACTGTAATTTCAAGAATCGTCATTCCCCAACGTCAACAGATATCCTTAAGCCAGGACCATATCCTCCATCCGTCAGAGTTCACCAAGTCTTACTCTTTCATGTATATGGGCAATCTATTCATGTATGCCTAAAGAAATATTAAATATAAAAGTGCAACGTTCAGAACTTACAATAGCACATACACTGCCTTTGGCAGCTAGGACAAAATGAAGAGCCATCTTATTTTTCAAAATTACAGTCTTCGAGGGTCAGAGATCAACCCTAGGACAATTGCATTCAAGTTTGCTACCTCAACACTATAGCTACTTACTGATTTTCGTCGATGGACTCTCCTACTCCATAGATAGGAAACAGGATGGCAAAGAAACTGGTAGTTTCAGAAATCTCTCTGGGCTTTCCCTTGCCGATAGGATGGCATTATGCAGTTGTGTGTCTAATGGCAGGCACACCATAGACAGGGTAAGAAGATCCAGACCAGTACTTAGTTAACCTTAAAAAAGCTTACTGCACACATAACATGTGCCAGGCTTTCCAGGGGCCTGCTATGTGCCAGCAGGGTTTCCAGAAAGATACATTTTTAGTGTGAGGTTTACTTAAATGATGGCAGGGTTAGGGATCAGTTCATTATGTTTAGGTACGGGCAGATTTGAGTCACTCTATCCCTATGAATATCCTTCCATTTCCAACTACACATACTAGTCCTTGAACAGCAGCATTTGGGTGTGGCATGTTGGGCAGGCAAGGCCATTGCTTGCTGGTCAATTGAAAGTAAAGTGATATGACAAACACATTCAGAGATAGTCACCCTAAGAGGGAAGGGTGTGCCCAGACGTGGGTCCCATGCTCACTATGCCACTGGATTCAAGCTAGCCTGACTGATGAGGGGTGTAACCCCGAAACCGGACCCGGGATGCTTGTTTTCCATTCCATGGAGGATCTGGTCTGGCAGTTCTGGCTGCACTTTTCCCATGGGGAGCAGGGTCAAGACTGATTTGCATATGACTGGGTCCAAACTGGGGTGGAATGGTGAGCAAAAAAACTATGGATTGAACCCAGAGGTGGGCAGCCTGCTCAGTTTGGTGGTTCTCTTCATGATCGCTGACTGCCCCCTCCAAACACAGTCACTTGGTGAGCCAAACAACAAGGTTCACAGCAAAGATGGTCTGCAAGACTCTTCAAAGGAACAGGTAGCTGGAAGGCTTCCTGCTGCTGGAGCCTTAAGGCATAGCCGTGGGAAGCAGCAGGGGCTGCATTGTGATGAGATATGTAAAGCTGGGCAGTAGTAACAGGAGCAATCCATACACTGGAGCATGGTCAGAGATGGTTGCTGAGGTGCCAAACCTCGTTGGTAAGCAGGAGCGAATGTAGCAAAGAGGAAACATAGTTTGCAGGGCCAAGGCCTTTCAGTTTGATGGTCCACTTGCAGTGCAATGCATGGATCCAAGCAGGAAGCCCTTGGCACTTCACAGCAATGTTCATGGTGAGCTCATCCCTCAGGCCCACTCTGTTCAACACTTTCATGATCCCCTTGGCCAACATCATCAGAACCCATGGACTAAACATCATATCCTACGCAGGCGATAGCCAGCTCATCCTCTTGCTATCAGAAAATCCCTCCACTTCAAAGGGCAATTTCCACAGGTGCATGACGAGTGCAGCCAACTGTAATGTAATGTAATAGAAACTTATATAGCGCAGCTGTCACCCCACGGGTATCCTGGCGCTGACACTTATCCTGTTATCAGTGTGCATGTAGTAGACCTATCCAAAAATAAAGAAAGACTCAAGTTACTTCTCCCTCGGGAAGAGCCAGGTCTTCAGCCTCTTTCTAAATGGAAGCATGGCTTGAATTTGTCTAATGTCTAAGGGGAGATCATTCCAAAGCCATGAGGCTGCGACACCAAAGGCTCTCCCACCAGTCCTAGTCTTCTTGAATCTTGTAGTAGCCACCAGATTTGTGCTTGATGAACGGAGATTTCTCCTAGGAGCATACCACTTAAATTTTTTCTGCAAGGATTTCGGGCCTAACCCATGTACTGCTCTAAACACCGTACAGAGGGATTTAAATTGTATTCGTTGGCAAATCGGCAGCCAATGAAGATTCTTCAAAACCAGCGATGTTGAGGATCTACGCTGCCAGTTTAGTGCCAGTTTGGCTGCTATAGTCTGAATCCTTTGCAGCTTCAGTATTACTGAGTTTGGTGCACCCAGGTACAGTGAATTGCAATAATCCAACCTGCTCAATACTACACTCCTCACTACCTGTGACCTGGTAGTAGTGGGCAGCATTGGGAGGATCGTTCGTAAGGCTCTAATCAGGGAGAAACAGGTTCCCACTGTCTTATTAACTTGTTACTCCAACTGGAGGTTATTATCCAACATAACCCCCAGATTGCGTACTGTTCTAGCTGGAGTCAAAGGTTTGTCTGTGGGGGTGAGTCTAAGTTCTGAGGGGAAGGGGTGAGCAATTTTAGTCGTAGAGCAGTATACGATCTCTGTTTTTCTCCATTGAATTGTAGGGAGTTATTTATGAGCCATTTTGTGGTACTTTGCATACACTCCTGGAATTTGTCCAGAGAGACTGCCTGGTCTCCTTCTAGAGAGAACACCAATTGTGTGTCATCTGCATAGTTGACTAAGTCAATGTCAAAGGACTTGATAATCGGGATGAGTGGGCGCAAATAAATGTTAAATAAAACTGGGCTAATTGCCGAGCCCTGTGGTACCCCGTGGCGCACGGGAGTCCTTGGGGATGTAAAAGGTGGAATTGTCACCGCCTGTTGCCTGCCTGTCAAATATGACCACAGCCATTTCAGTGCCAGTCCTTTCACTCCAATACTCTCAAGTCTCTTCAACAAAATGCTATGATTCACCGTATCGAACGCGGCAGACATGTCCAGAAATACCAATACGGTCGCATTACCATTATCTGCCCTCATTCTTAGGTTGTCGAGTACTGTCACTAGGGCTGTTTCTGTTCCGTGCCCTGGACGAAACCCGAATTGTGCCTCGTCTAGCAGTTGATTTTCTTCCAAGAAGTGGGAAAGCGATTTACTGACCGCTCGCTCCAAGATCTTCACTGGATAGGGCAGCAGGGAGATAGGTCTGAAACTTGATGGACAAAGAGGATCAAGAGTGGGTTTCTTAAGTAGCGGGGTCACCATCGCCTGCTTCCAGCCCTCTGGAACGATTCCTTTATCCAATGATTGGCAGCAGATCTGCCATATCCGGGGAAATAATTCTGGGTTAAATTCTTTCCATATTTTCTGTGGGAGAGGATCCAGAGGTGAGCCAGAGGACACACTCAGAGCTAGTTTATTAAATATTTCCTCAGTGGGAATTTGAAAAGACTCTAGCACTGCTTGTTGATAACTGTCAGTTACCTCTTCAACTGGATGAAGCACAACTGTCTAAAACCCTACACCAACAAAACAGAAGTACTGATCTTCGGGAACAACATCTCCCCATGGAATGACTCCTGGAGGCCTCCTAAACTTGGGCCCTCCCCCATGCCGACAGACCATGCCTGCAACCTTGGCATTATCTTGGACAACAAGTTCACCATGAAGAATTAGATCAGATCAACACAGTCTCCACAGCCTGCTTCCTCACTCTTTGCATGCTCTGTAAGATCTTCAAATGGCTTCCCATCAATTCCAGATGAACCATCACTCAAGCCATAATCACCATCTGCCTGGACTGCAGAAATGCTCTATACATAGGGATCACCATGCACTTCTTAAAGAGAATGTAGACCATACAGAACTCGGTGGCCAGAATCATCGTCGATCTCCCCAGAAGGACCCACATCACCCCCGTCATTTACAGTCAAAAGGGGGACCCAGTTTGCTGGGTCCCCCACCAAACTGGGAACAGGTCTTTCTTACCTTGGAACCCCTTGTGGCCTCTTTACTTCAGTCCCCGCACCTCACCCGTATTCCCATCCCTGGTGGGACATCCACTGTTTATCTTTTCACCGATGACATATTGCTTACCCTCTTGGACCTCGATCATTCCCTCCTGGCTCTCCTGGGCATCCTCTCTGGCTTTGCGGTGCTTTCAGGGTATCGGGTTTCCTGGTACAAATGCAAGGCACTACCCATGTCACAGTTGACCACCAGTGCGGCAGTATCCGCTTATCCCTTCTAATGGAAGTCCTCGCGCCTTAAGTACTTGGGGGTTTACATAAACCAAGTACTGGACCACATAGTGGTGGATAACCTTGATCTCCTGCTGGTGCGTATGAAGTTGAACTTTGAGAAGTCGGACTCTCGCTATGGGGCAGGATACAGGCAGTTTGGATGGTGACACTGCCACAATACAACTACATCCCTGGCATGCTGCCCTACTGGTCACTCTTTCATTGCTGTGTTCAGTGGACCGAAGCATACGGTCTTTTGTCAGGGGATCCACCAGTCCCTGGTTAGCCAATAGCAAACACCTGGCTCACCGATATTCTGGGGGCCTGGGCCTCCCCTCGGTTGAGCCCTACTCTCTGGCTCTGCACTTGGCACAGTTCGCTTGCATGCTTTCCTGGACTCCAGATCCACCACAGTGGTTGCTGGTGGAGTGCACCCTGCTGAGTTGCCCGCAGGGACTGCACCCCCTATACAAGAGTGGCACACCTATGTAGAGCCCCAGTAACCCAATGCTGCAAGCCATGGTCAAATCATGGCAGTGGGCCCAATGCCTCTTTGGGGAGGATCCTCTTATTCATGACCATGCACCATTACAGGGCAACTCTAGAATCCGAATAGGTGGCAAGATGTTAACTGGGAGGCATGGCATTCTGTGGGCATTTACAGCCTCCATCAAGTCCTCAAACAGGGTACCCTTAAATCTTTCACGTAATGTCAGGTAAAGGTGCCCACAAGGGATTTTTTTACATACAACTCTGTTTGATTTCTAACAAAACAATTCTGAGGACCCAGAACAATGACCTCAATAAAATAAATTATTGAACTTAATTTGAAAAATTTCTAGAAGACTAAATCAAAGCAAAACTAACTAACCCATCAAGGTAAAAGAAAACTAAATAGAACAAAAGGGTGTATTCTTTTTCTAAACAAATTTATATGAATAAATAGCATAACATGAGGGTACAAATACAGTTCACATATACAAAAATGAATGAGACAATTAGGGGTCATTAGGATGGCGGGCGGATCGCCACCGCCGGCTCGGTGGTGGCGATCCGCCCGCCATCCCAACTAGATTTACCCCCGCCATATTATTATGGCGGTGTATCGCGGTGGACGGAAAGTGCGTCCACCGCTTTTCCGCCGGTCGGCAATCGTTACGATTGACGGCCGGGTGGACTTGGCCACTAACATGGTGGCGGTGCCTACCAGGCACCGCCATCCATATTAGGATGGGTGCGGTAACTGGCCTTTCCATGGCGGTCGATGCCGCCATGGAAAGGCTGGCGGGGATGTGCGTTGTGGGCCCCCAGGGGGGGTGGGGGTGCACTTGGAGGGTACCCATGGTACCCCCCTGCATACCCATGCACAAGGTGGCAGGCACCGCGCGGTGCCTGCCACGTTGTGCATGGGAATGCGCAACATGCCATTTCACCATTGCGGCGGGTGCTGCTTACAGCAGCACCCGCTGCAATGTTAGAAATGCAGAATGCGAACGCCAGGGTGGCGGTCGCATCCTAATTGGCGGAGCGGGACTGCCGCATGTATGGCGGACGGTCCCAGCACCGCTAGGATGGCGGGCGGACTGGAGTCTTCCCGCCATCCTAATGACCCCCTAAGTCTTTACAATGATCTTATTTCATTGTCATCTTAGTAACAACCCATTTCATTTACTTAAAGAAATTGTCATTAGGCAAATGATGATCAACTCCTCTGCAACAATGATAGCGAAAGTGGGCGGTATTGAGACAGAATATTGAGTTGGAAATGTCGACTTACACAAATATTGTGTTGGAAATATCGTGACACAGAAATATCGACAGCAAGAACATCGTGGTCAAGAATATCGAATTTAAGGTAAGAAATATCGTTTTCAAACATATAGAAGTCATTAATATCATTTGCAAAAATATAGTTGTTTAAAATATCGATTTTTTAATTAGTGTTATGTATTTTAGTTCATATTTTAAATGTATGTAATGTGTATTTTTGTATAAGTATTGTTTATGTTTTTTAATACATGTGTTAAGTGTTTAGTAGTTATTAATTTTATTTTAAGTAAATTTTGCATTTTTAGTTCCATAACGGGCTGTGGGTTTATAGGGAATAGGGTGGGAAGTAATTTAATGATACATTAATGATTATTTTTTATTTGGTAATATTTATTTAATTGAGATTTTATAGTGTTAATTGTGGGAAGTAATTTATTTGTAATTAATTATTAATTGGTTGTTAATTAAAATTAAATAATTAATTGGTAATTAAATATGGTATTTGTGTAATTTGTTTTAGGTGCGGGTTGTGAGGTTTATAGGGGTAAAGGGTGGGAAGTAATTTATTTGTAATTAATCATTAATTAGTAGTTAATTAATGTTAATTAATTGATAATTAATTATGGTAATTGTGTAATTTGTTTTAGGTGCGGGTTGTGGAGTTTATAGGCATAAAGGGTGGGAAGTAATTTATGTTCAATTAATTAATGATTCGTTGATTTATATTAATGAATTTACTGTAAATAAATGATGGAGATTGTGTAATTAATTTTAGGTGTGGGTTGTGGGGTATATAGGGGTAAAGGGTGGGAAGTAATTTATGTTTAATTAATTAAAAATTAGTTGTTAATTAATATTAATTAATTAATTAATTGAAAATTAAATACGCAAATTGTGTAATTAATTTTAGGTGTGGGTTGTGGGGTTTATAGGGGTATAGGGTGGGAAGTAATTTATGTTTAATTAATAATTAGTTGATCATTAATATTAATTAATTAATTAATTAATTGATATTTAAATAGGGTATTTGTTTATATTTTATTGTGTGTGGGTTTTACTGTTATAGGGGTACAGTGTGCGGAGTAAATTAATTTTACTTACTTTATAATAAGTTGTTAAATATTATTAGTTTTTTAATTGAAAATACAGTTTAATTTTAGCTGTGGGTTGTGGGGATTATAGGGGTAAAGTGTGGGAAGTCAATTAATTTGAATGAGTTTTAATTTGTTTTTTAATTAATAGTATTTCTTTATTTGGTAATTAATTATGTCAATTAAGGAAGTACATTTAAAAAAAAAAAATTAGATGTGGGTTGTGAATTGTGTGGTGTTATAGGGTAGGAAATAAAAAAAGTAAATTTATGTAATAATTAATGTTTTTGTTTCCAAATAATTTCTAATTAAAAATATTTATTTGTTTGAAATTATTTTTTATTTGATTTAATATAACATTTGCAGGTATTTGTTATTTGTATTTAACATTATAATATGTTTAAAAAAATAATTTTAATATTTTTGTCTTTTAATTTTTTAATATTTATTTTTATTTTATTTTATTTTTTAAATATTTTTGTTGTTAATATTTTGTTTGTTTTTAGTTTTGAACTGACTGGAGTGGGAATATTAATTGTTACCCCTCCGCAATCCAACACTTTCCCTACTGTTGCACTCATTGGAGTGGGAATAGTAATTTTTACCCCTCCGCTATCCAACACTTTTCCTACTGTTACAATTATTGGAGTGGGAACAGTAATTGTTACCCCTCTCCGCTATTCAACACTTTCCTTACTGTTACACTCACTAGAGTGAGAATAGTACATTTTACCCCTCCGCTATCCAGCACTTTCCCTACTGTTGCTCTCACTGGAGTGGGAATAGTAATTTTTACCCTGCCGCTGTCCAATACTTTCACCTACTGTTGCACTCACTGGAGTGGGAATAGTAATTTTTACCCCTCCGCTATCCAACACTTTCCCTACTGTTACACTCACTGGAGTGGGAATCGTAATTTTACCCCTCTGCTATCCAACACTTTCCCTACTGTTGCACTCACTGGAGTGGGAATAGTAATTTTTACATCTCCACTATCCAACACTTTCCCTACAGTTGCACTGACTGGAGTAGGAAATATAAGTTTGAAGATTTTTAAATAGTATAATGTTTTAATTTATAATAGAATGTTTTTTTCATTAGATTTTATGTTATTGGTACATATATATATATATGTAAATTTTTATATAATTTTAAAATTATAAAATAAATTAAAATTAATAGTTTATTAATTGTTTTAAAGTAAATATATATATTAATTATTATGTATGTGTGTTTAACTTTTTTAAATTAAATTTATTTGTTATATTCTTTAAAACTTATATTAAATCTACTTAATTTTTTTTAATATTAATTTTATTATTTAACATATTTAAAGGCCCATTACAATATCCGGCGTAAAAAAATCCGCCACGCATGAAAGCGGCAAAAATCCGCCCGCACACACCGTCTGAACACCGACCACGCCATTACGATGACACAAACCGAAAACCGCCATCGGCGGAAAATCACACAAGATACCGCCCGCCCTCGTCCGAGTCGGAGTCAAACCGCCCGCCACGGACGGAAACACGCACGACAACACAAAACCGCCCGCCCTCACGGCCGACACACCGCACGTGAAATTACGATCGCACCGCCATGAGCGCGGGAAAACTACAAATATACCGCCCGCCAGCGCAAACAACTCCGATGAAAATTGACACGGCAGAAGCCATGGCGGCCACGTCCCTGCACAGAAACCATCCGCTGACAAAAACAATCGCACACAACATGGCCAACAAGTCCACACAGCAAGGCACGCACAAATACACAAGCACAGTACACATCCCGAAAACACACCCCCTGGACAAACAAAAACCACAAAGGCCAGAACACCAGACACAACACACCTGAAAACAACAGACCATGAGGACACACCCACATAGGTAAGTACAAAAGCAGCACTCCCACAGACCACAACCCCTTGCAACATTGCAAACCAGAGAGGAGAGGAGAGGACACAGTGACACAGCAAGGACAGCAGCACACCACAGAAACGCACACATCACAACCACCACCACCACCACCACCACCAAACACCGGCACCACAAACCCCCTGCACATTACACAACACACACCGCACCAGCACCACAAACACCATGGCACCACAAAGAATGCCCAAGTTCACGCCCATTGAGCTGACGGTCATGGTCGACTGAGATCATCAAGGTGCACCCACAAATCTATGGAAACCTGGTCCAGCACACACCACTAGCCACCAGAAACAGAATGTGGAACCGGATCGTAGACCAGGTCAATGCAGTCGAGACCCTGCCCAGGAACAGAGGAGAAATCAACAAACGGTGGAATGACGTCAAAAGCCTGGTCAAGAAGAAGGAGAACAAAAACAGAGAGCTGGCTGCTGTCACTGGCGGAGGGAATCCCGCGCTTTTCAAGACCTTCAAAGCGTGGGAGGAGAAGGTGCGAGTCATCATCCATCCGGAGATCCTCACCGGATTAGCAGGGGGAGTGGAGGCTGGTAAGTACAAACTAATGTATACCAGCACACCGCTATGTACTCACATGCACTACCACCATGCCACAGCTCCCAGGGACAAACACCCCCATGTCCAGCACACAATACACAACACATCACACACACATGCAACAGACACCACCACACACAGCCCAAACCTAACAACTGAAAGATACGTGGGGGCATGTGTACACTCAGCCAGCCACGTAACCACCAACAGGTCCCCAAGTATGCCAGAAGCGCCACAACGAGCACCCAGCACACCCATGTGTCCGCCATAGCTGCACTAACCGACAAGTAACAGGTAAGTGGCAGGAACACAAAGTGCAGTGGGTGGGAGGGTGGACAGCCTCAAGTACAACACACACCAGGCCCCTAGTCCCACAGCACAGCAAGGAGGAGCATCCCCCACACCCCACAGCCACGTGTCAGCCACCGCAGTGCACACCGACAGCCGAAAGGTAGACATCACGGTCCACAACAATCGGTGTCAGTGGGTGTCCAGCCATCACCACGACCCACAACACCCCCCACCCCCACAGACCTGCAACATGGAGCACCCCCGCTTAGAACCATGTGGCATCCAGTACAGTGCACGCCCGAACAACCTGCAGGTGGGAAACTGGACAGGGCTGGATTACTGGAGGCATGAGGACCGTAATCACGACCAACACATGGGACATGTCACGTAGCAGACGAACACGCAGCACCGCCCACTGTCACGAACAAGTGAACAATGTGCACACGGACATGAACCACAGACTCACACCCCACATGACCCAACACAGACACAGCAACACCCAAGGAGCCACGTCTGCATGCACAAGTCACACTGAATATAGTACCACACGGCAGCCACTGTGCAACCCATCACACACAACCGAAACACCATTGAAGTCCTGTCCATGTAGCCCCTACTGCCTGTCAACCACACACCCCACAACTACGCCTATGTAAGACAAACAACACTAGACGCAACAGAGCGGAACAACATGAATGCACACGAACACCACTGAACCCATCAAACACACAGACACACCATGCACATACAACATCCCATCCATCCCATCCGTCAGCCCCAGTCTCATGAAAACGATACAAAAGGGGATGATGGACGGAACGCTTGAGCCAATCAAACACTCACCCCCAGTCAACTGATCTGGGTTTAATCCATCATCATTCTTTAGCTCACTCCACCACCCCAGTTCAGACATGGCCATATGCAAATCAGTCTGACCCTGTGCCTCATGGGAACAGTCCAGCCCGAACTGCCAAGCCATGTCTTCCCTGGACGGGAAACAAGCATCCTAGGACCGGTTTCTGGCATTCCAGCCGTCATCAGCCAGGCTTGCTTGAATCCAGTGGCAAAGTGAGCAAGGGACCCACGTCTGGGCATACCCCCGCCAACTTAGGGCGAACAAAGCGATACAAAGGGGATGATGGACGGAGCGTTTGAGCCAATCAAACACTCACCCCCAGTCAACTGATCTGGGTTTAATCCATCATCATTCTTTAGCTCACTCCACCACCCCAGTTCAGACATGGCCATATGCAAATCAGTCTGACCCTGTGCCTCATGGGAACAGTCCAGCCCGAACTGCCAAGCCATGTCTTCCCTGGACCGGAAACAAGAATCCTAGGACCGGTTTCTGGCATTCCAGCCGTCATCAGCCAGGCTTGCTTGAATCCAGTGGCAAAGTGAGCAAGGGACCCACGTCTGGGCATACCCCCGCCAACTTAGGGGCGAACAAGCGATACAAAGGGGATGATGGACGGAGCGTTTGAGCCAATCAAACACTCACCCCAGTCAACTGATCTGGGTTTAATCCATCATCATTCTTTAGCTCACTCCACCACCCCAGTTCAGACATGGCCATATGCGGTCCACTGAGTCCCGTGTCCATGGGCATAGACCTGTCTGACCGCCAGCCGCCTCCCGGATCGGAAACCAGCTGTCCAGACGCCGGCCTCTGCCGTCAGGCTGCTTGACCAGTGGCAAAGCGCTAGCGACCCACGCTCAAGCATGAATTGCCAATTTAGCATCAAAGCCATACATGATGGACGAAGGCTTGAGCCAATACCTTCACCAGTCAATTGATCCACCCATCATTTCCTTACTCACCTCCACCACCCCGTTCAGAAATCTCGACGCTCGAAACAGTTCAGCCGGTTCGCCGGCCATACCTGACCGAAACGCTCTGGCATCCTGCTGCCACAGTTTGCTAAATCCAGTGCAAGCAAAGTGGCAGTGACTGACTCCAAAGCATACTCGCCACTTAGGCGAACAAAGCCGATACGGGGGAGCCGATGGACTTGAACGCTAAACACCACCCCGTCACCGGATCTGCTCTAATCCATCATCATTCTTGCCAACAACGCTGAGTCTCGTGTTCATGGGAATAGTTCAACCGCCGTCATTTCGACCGAAACAAAGCAGAAACGCTCGCCCGTCGTCATCAGCCAGGCTCGCTTCGGAATCCAGCGGCAGCAGTGAATCTCATCGCCGCCAACTTGCAGGTGCAAACAGCTCATACAAAAGGGGATTTACGGACGGTCCGCGCCAATCAAACATACCACTCAGTCACCTGATCCGGGTTTAATCCATCATCACCTCTTGGTCATCTTCACACTTCAAACCAGATATACCATAACAATCTGATCTCGCTGTAATCGTCCAGCCCTGGTCGCCGTCATTTCGACCGAAATCAAAGATTCAGACGGTCGAGCTTCCGCCGCCAGGTTTCGCCTGAAATCCAGGCGGCAAAGTGACCACGCCCCGCGACGCTGGTCTCAGGGCTTTCAACAGTTTGGTAATAAAGGCCGATGGACGATGACCGTCACCACTTCAGCTGGAACTGATCCGGCCTAATCCATCATCATTTTACCACCCACCACCCAGTTCAGACATGGCCATAGCGCAAATCAGTCTGACTTCGTGCTCATGTACAGTCCAGCCGCCCGCCGCCATGTCTTCTGACCGAAACAGCACCCAGTGAACGTTTCCCGCATCTTTGTCGCCATCAGCCAGGCCTCGCTTTACCCGCGGCAAAGCGGCGGACTCCACGCCTATACTGCCACTTCAGGTTTAACAGTTTCATACAAAGGGGATTTACGGACGGGAACGTTTGAGCCAACAACACCACTTCAGTCAACTGATCTGGGTTTTAATCCATCATCATTCTGCTCACCACCACTCCCGTCTTCGTGATTACAGCCATATGCAAATCAGTTCGATACTCCCGTGCTCATGGGAATATTGCACTGCCAAGCCATGTTTCTGATCGAAACAAGATCTTAGACGCTTCGGCATTTCCAGCTGCCAGGCTTGTCCAGTGGCAAAGCGATAGTGACGCCTGCCATACCGCCAACTTGTGGGCTTACAGTGCCACATGTGCTGATTTATTGACTAACGTCGGGGATTACCAGTCACCGATTAAGCCATCATCAGTTCTTAGTCACTACCACCAGCCGCGTAAATAGTTCCGATTCCACCATGGGAGTTCAGCTCGGTCCGCCGCGGCCATGTCTTCTTCTGGATCGAAATCGCGATCGCTTGTGCCGCCATCAGCCGTGTTTGCTTGAGTGAGCAGCGGGACCCACGCCTGTGCATCACCTCAGGGCTTAACAGCCGACATGTGATGGGATGAACGCTTGAGCCATCACCACCTCAGTCAACTGATCCGGGCTTCATCCATCACATTTAGCCACCCACCATCCCAGTTCCAGAGCTGGCCATGGCAAATCAGCCCGACTCTGTTCGTAGAATTCAGGCTGCCAGCCGTTTGGTTTCTGACCGAAACAAGATCCAGGATCGCTTCGCTGAAATCACAGGTTTCATATCCAGCGGGCGCGATAAATTCACGCCTGGGCACCGCCAACAGTTTATACAGGGGGATGATGAACGTTGAGCCAATCAAATAATTTCAGTCAACTGATTCGGGTTTAATCCATCGCCCTTAGCCACTCAATCTGTTCGCACATTTACAATTGCACAGTTCCCGACTGTACCATGCCCGACCCGCCGCCATGTCTTCTGACCGAAACACATCCAGATCGCTTCTGGCATCTCGTCATCATCAGTTGCGCCTGCTTGAATCCAGCGTCGCAGCAGTGACCCACGCCCCGCCACCAGGCGAATAAACGATTAGATGATGAACGGTCAAACACCACCCCAGCCGGATCCGGGCCTAATCCATCTGTCATTCTAGCCACCTTCATCAGTCCCAGTTCACATGGCCATATGCAACAGTCTGACCTCGTGCTCATGGGAACAGTTCAGTGCCGCCGGGCCATGCCTCTCGACCGAAACAAGATCTTGTGACCGCTCGGCAGCCGCCAGTCACACACAGGCTTCGCTTGAATCCAGCGGCGCGAAGCAGTGGACTCCACGCCTCGGGTGAGTACCGTCACCTAGGCTTAACAAAGTTTGCTACAAGGATGATGGACGAACGCCAATCAAACACCGCCCCCCAGTCAACTGATCTGCTTAATCCATCATCAGCCTCCTTAGCCTCACTCCACCACCCCAGTTCAGACATGGCCATATGCAACTCAGTCTGACTTCCCGTGCCCATGGGAACAGTCCAGCCAGACGGGGTCC